>OVBX01005651.1:0-12822 GCA_900406325.1 Erucastrum elatum
TAACCGTACGTGGAGACCCATGATCGGAGGCAGAGTGAGTGTGAGGGGGGTGTAGAGCTGCAGAGTGTGACACGTAGTCTTTCAGTAAGACTGAAGGCGTCTTAAGTCTATGACCACGACCTAATATTTCAGGGATTCCAGGTGATGTAGACTGTGGTTCATCAGAACCAACTGTAGTTACAGGAGTTGGAGATTTTGGCGTAGCAACTGGTGATTCAGAGGAAGATGTTCGAGGAGGAGAAGAAGTATCCATGAGCGGAGGCGATGTAGAGGGACATACAGGTCCAGTTCCTGGAGCCGACGACGAACTCCCCCTGAGGTCCAAATCAGGTAAGAGCCAATCATCAATGGTAGGGTCAAAGGTACTTAACGGAGGTGTAACATAATCCTCTGTTTCGACTCCAGGAAATACAGATTCCGAGAAAACAACATCTCGACTCTCAAAGAACTCATTTGTGTTTAGATCACACAATCTCCAAGCTTTCTTTCCATATGGGTAGCCAACAAATATGCACTTCCTACTTCTATCTCCAAACTTATCTTTATCACGCGACTTGCGATGAGAGTAGCACAAACATCCAAATACTCTAAGTTTATCAAGGTCTGGTTGCTTTCCAAACAAAAGCTCGTACGGTGTTCTACCCTTGAGCACTTGCGATGGTGTTCTGTTGATAAGGTGAGTCGCAGTGAGAATACTCTCTCCCCAGAAAGAGACTGGAAGGCGAGCTTGGAAAAGACATGCTCGAGCCACATTTAAAATATGACGGTGTTTACGCTCAACCCTGCCATTCTGTTGGGGAGTATCAACACATGATGTTTGGTGCTCAATTCCGTGTTGCCTGAAGAATGGCGTAAGGACCATAAACTCAGTACCGTTGTCAGTACGAATAGTTTTGACAGATTTTTCAAATTGTTTCTCGGCGAGTGCAATGAATTCGCGCAGTAAGTTAGCAACTTCAGACTTTTCAAGCATCAGATATGTCCAGACAGCTCGAGAATAATCATCTACAATGGTTAAAAAATATCTTGCACCAGAAGAAGATGGAGTTCTATACGGACCCCATACATCGCAATGTAGTAAAGAAAACGGTGCAACTGCTTTATTAGAACTCTCAGGAAAACTTTGACGAGTTTGCTTAGCACGAAAACAAATTTCACAAGACGCAGCTTGCTCAGAATCAAACACCAAATTATCTAAGATAGGTAAAGCTGATAAAACTCGATAGGAAGGGTGTCCAAGCCGTCGATGCCATAGTTCTGATGTTGAAGAATTCTTAACCTCAGTGCGATGAACTCGTGCAGCCGTAACACCCTTGAAGTAGTACACCCCCTCACGTTCTTCACCCGTTCCAATCAGGGTCTTCGTAAAACGGTCCTGCAATACACACAATGTATCAGTAAAGATAGCAATACATCCGGTTTGTCTTAGTAATCTCGACACTGATATTAACGTGCAAGTAAAATCCGGCACGTATAAGACGTCTGATAAATAATAGTCCTTGCTTAGAACCAGCGTGCCCTTTTTCCTTGCTTGAGAATACCGACCATTCGGAAATTTAACCGAAGAAGGCATAATATCAGTGACATCACTCAGTAGAGACAGATTGCCTGTCATGTGATGTGAGGCACCAGTGTCAATAATAACATCTGCTAGAGTTGTTTTACCAGAAAGCTTTTCGGTAGAGATGGTAGATTTAGTGTTCTGAAGTTGATGAAGAAGTTGTGTGATTTGAGCGATGGGATCCGAATTCATAGAAGTCGTGTTGTTGGAAACGACTCTAGATGTATTAGAACGTCCACGACCACGATTTCCAGTGTTAGAAACACGTCCTCCCCTTCCCCGTTGAGATGAGCCACGTGCATTAGCTGTGTTCTTCTGTTCAAGCCACCAATCTGGGTAACCATGAAGAAGAAAACACTCAGAGTTGTCGTGTCCTGTTCTAGAGCAATGAGTACACGAACGATTAGGGTCACGAGGTCGGAAAGAGGCAGATGATCCTTGGTGTAAATCATGCTTTGGGAGATCGGTTTGAGCACTGAACCCTACAGCATCTGGTTTCAGTTCCTTGGACCGTGCAGAATTGTTATGTTGCTCTTCACGTATTACTCTAGAGTAGACATTGTTGATATCTGGTAATGGATCCTCATCAATAATCTGAGAACGGATGTTTCTGAATCTGGACTCATCCAGTCCGAATAAAAACTTATGAACTCTGATCTCTGCACGTTCTTTCTCAATATCTGCTGAAGCATCACATGAACACGCACGAGTAGTTGTAATATTGTCGAGTTCCTCCCATAGCTTCGAAAGACGTCCATAATACTCAATCACAGACTGTCCTTGCTGTTGACAAGTATTGATTTCATCACGTAATTGATGAATTCGGACACCATTCCTGACAGAAAATCGCTTTTGCAGAGTTTCCCAAAGTTTATGAGCCTCGGGTACAAACGAAACCGTTGATCTTATCTTCGGGTCTATGGAAGTTCGAATCCAACCAACCAGCATAGAGTTAATAGCTAGCCATCGAGATAGATCTGGTTCTGTTGTAGGTTTCGGAATTGTTCCGTTTAAGAAACCAAGCTTTTGCTTCGCCTGTATAGAGTTGGAGAGCTCTGTCGCCCATTCTGAGTAGTTGTCACCACGAAGTGAAACCGACGTGATTAGTGCTCCTGGATTATCAGAAGGATGTAGATAGTATATGTTTGTAGATTCAGCAAGGGTATTAGCAGGCATAGTAGTCATGCTCATAGAAGAAGATGTAGCAGCCATGTTCCTTGTATGTCAAGCAACACGATTTCTAGAGAAAAAATAGGGTTTTTAGGTTTGTTTGCTCTGATACCATGTATTCATATGAGAATCAGATGGTGTAATATATTTGTTATTGAATACGAAGGCAATGGCCCCTTATTTATACAAAGTGAACTTCCTAAAATGATAAGGACTAGGAACTAATTACATCATTATCTATGTAAATATCAAAGTTATCTCCAATAGTTCTGAACGGATGTAAATCAAGCAAAGACAGTAAGTTCTTTATACATAAAGCTAATGAATATTACAAGTTTACTGTCGGAGACGACGATAATGTTGATCCAATCACTATCAGTCTATCATATCTAACGAACAAGCTGGTAGACAAAAGCTGTTAGCGAAGAGGTTTGCTGGAGAGATGGAGGTATATTTCTACCGGAATATTCCTAAGGAACAAGTTTACTTTCTTTTTATGTAATGTTTTCATTTCAAAAGCAAATAAAACGTTGTTGTATAACATGATGTATACGTGAAAATGAAGTAACTAATTTATTTACAAAATTTGAATATTAATCAACTTAATCTATTATTCGGAATGATACTAAATGCAGTTTTCAAGTAAATTTAATGGACACAGTAAATTAAAACTTCTCTTAAATAACAAAAATTGTTTATTTTATTTGGAATGTTACTAAATGCAATTTCCAAATAAATTTTCTTGACAAAGTAAATTAAAATGGAATAAGTAGCAGTTAATCACGAATAGCGATCTTCCCTACCTAGTGAGTAGGGACGGGGAGTCCGCTTTTGTAAAACATGATGTTGATTACGAGTACGTGTCTACAAGATGAATGGGCCAAACTCAGTAAGGTTTTACTCATCCGTCGACCGCGTCACTTACTTACCAATATCATTTGGAAATTGAAGAACAACTAGATTCCGAGGGCGGGTTTTTTTTTTAATTATTTTTTAATATAAAAATTGATAATTCTTTGTTTTAATTATGTTAAGTGTGTGTAGTATGAGGAAAATTAAAATGTATCACACAATCGTTTTACGTTTGTAAATAAATTAAACAATGGTTGTATCTAGAGCTGGGTTCGCAGGTCAACCCGCCCCGCCAACCCGCGGATTGACTAATTTTTTTGACTCAAAATTATGACCCGCATGACCCGCAAAGATAGATTCAAAACCCGCATCCCCCCCATATTTTGCGGGTAACCCGCATATAATATAAATTTTAATAAAATATTTTTTAATGATATTTTAATATTTTTTTGTGATAAAATAATTAAAATTATATATTTATAATCAAAATTTTATAATTTTATTATATTTTATATATGTATTACGAAAATATGTTTCTTTTGAAAATTAAAAGTGAATTATTTTTTTTGCGAGTTAGCGGGTACACGCGATTCAAATTCGCCCTGCTTAAAATTCACTCGACCCGCACCCGCATATTGAATTTTTCAAATTTGCCGGCCCGCATCCGCCCTCAGCAGGTCAAACGGTGTTGGACCTGCGGGTAAAAACTCAAATTCTCAACTTTAGTTGTATCTAAAATTCATATTTAGGCTATTATATTATTTTAAATAATTATAAATGGTATAAAATATTGTTAAACATATAAAATGGTCAATAATATTTTTATTTAATTTTTATTCCCAAGAATTTATAAAATTTCAATTTCTAATATCAACTTTTTAAAATTATTGCAGACTTTAATTTATGTTATTAAAAAGTTTATGAGATATGAAATTGATTATATAAAAATATAATTCATATAGTTAGGTCCGATTGAAATAAACCCACAAAACCAAAAGACAATAATAGCATTAATGAATTTTGTTAGTTAGTCATATCATTAAGGATATTTTTGGAAAATTTCAACATTTCATTAAGGATATAATTTAAGAATGATCATGATTTAATAGTACTGATTTAATAGTATTGATGATTAGCTTTGGTAAATATTTAACAACAACAGAAAAGACGAAGTTTTGTATTAGGAAACCAAACCGAAGAAGAAATGACAACTAAGAAGAGAATCACACCTGCCGTGTCTTAATTTGTGGATATCTTTTTACCGAAAATTAAAATTAACATATCTTATACAATTTGTTTTGGTTTGTATAATATCATAGACCGATTTATTTACACCATATATCGTTTTGGTTTTATAAACAATATAAGAAAGTTAGTTACGAATGCCTGTTTCAAAAAAAAATAAGTTAGTTACAAAAAAAAAACAATATAAGAAAGTTCACTCGAATTTACTCGCTCGACCTCCTGAAGAGTGGTTTTTGCCAATCGTTGACAAAGAATCAACTTGTAATTTCTATATTGGGTTTGTCCAAAAAGGTCTTATTCCTTATTGTAAGGGGAAATAAAGTGGTTATTGCTACGAGTGTCGTTGAAGTCATTATTTTTATAGTTTGTACATTAACCGTCTAGAATCTGAGGAATATCTTGCATCAGAAATAAAGTGAGGTAAGATAAAATAAATTTCATCAGCGCCCATTGGTTAAAATTTGAAAATCATGAACCTTAACATTTGAAAACTTGTCTGAAGCATATATACTTAAATCAATTGGTAGCTTTGATGAAAATTACCCCCGGATCCACAACCAGGTCATGGGCGAATCCAGGTGGATTTTTTAGCTGGATGCACAAGTGATAAAAGAAGATACGAGTGAAAGATCCATATTGTAAGGAAAAGTCAACGTTAGTAATTCAAGCATTAAGTGGGTGCACATACGGACGTACCCCATGTTATCCATACTACGTACATTCACCCATGATCAAGATCCATATGGTAAGGAATAGTCAACGTTTATAACCTTATAAGAAAGCAAGTGGACTAGTATTAAATCCCACTATTTCCCTAATCTCTCTCTATAAAAGGAACTTAAAATTAACGTACACACACAAAAGAAAAAAAACTCAGAAATAAACATACACAAATATGACAACATCACGATTGATTATGATCTGTTTCTTGGTCGTTGTCATAACAACATCATCTGGTGTTAGTTGCAAAAAAAAGAAAAAACATCATGATGTTGTTGGACCAGTGAGTGGCGTCCCTCAGCCAAGCATGGTAAAGCTAGGGCTCCGTTTTCAAAGACCATATTTTTTTTAAAAAAACATGTTTATATAATTAAAGTTTAGAAGTATTTATATGTATACTGAATTGAAAAAAAAACACGCTAATGAAAATTAAATAATTATGGAGCCCCCATTTTACATAAATAAGTCTTTTTTATATATATATTTTATTTTATTTTTCTCATTCCTATCTTCTCTTTGGTTTGTGAGTATTCTTTTCTCTACTTTATCATTTCTATTACTTGTATTTTATGTCTTTACAATATAAACGTGAATTCCATTTTGGTTTTGTTTTAGGCTCCTGGTATTAAAGGACCTCCTGGTGTTATTGGACAAGTGAGTGGCGTTCCTGAGCCAAGCATGGTAAAGCCTAGGCCTAGGACCCCATTTTCAAAGGCCATATTTTTTTTAAAAAAATGTTTATATAATTAAAGTTTAGGAGTATTTTTATGTACATTGAATTGCAAAAAAAAACACTAATAAAGATTTTATAATTATAGAACCCACATTTAACATAAATAATTATATTTTTAATATAAATTTTTATTTTTTTCTCGTTCATATCTTCTCTTTGGTTTTTGAGTTTTTTTTCTCTACTTGATCATTTCTTTTACTTGTATTTTATGTCTTTAAAATATAAACGTAGGCTCAATTTCGGTTTTGTTTCAGGCCCCTGGTATTCAAGGACCGCCTGGTGTTGTTGGACAAGTGAGTAGCGTTCCTGAACCAAGCATGGTAAAGCCTAGGCCTAGGGCCCCCATTTTCAAAGGCCATATTTTTTTTTTTTTTTTTTTTTTTTTTAACCTGGGGGTATCCCAGGCCCAGAAGGCCCAGACTAATCCCCAAGGGGAAGGAATGCCCACGGATAGACGCCCCTCCCAGTTTTTCAAATGAGCCCTAAAGCAAGCCCATATCCGTGTGGTGTCCAGAGCAAGTTGAAGTAGTTCCCTCCGGCGTGGATCGAACCCCCTACCTGGGTGCAGGCGGGGACCCGTCCTAACCATTGGGCCAACTTGTCCGGACAAGGCCATATTTTATGTAAAAAAAATATTTATATAATTTAAGTTTAGGAGTATTTATATGTACATTGAATTGAAAAAAGAAAAAAAAAACACTAATAAAATTTTTATAATTATAGAGCCCACATTTAGCATAAATAGATATATATTTTTTTGTATAAATTTTTACTTTTCTCGTTTCTATCTCCTCTTTGGTTTCTGAATATTGTTTTTTATTTCCTCTACTTTATCATTTATTTCACTTGTATTTTATGTCTTTACAATATAAACATGAACCCATTTTGGTTTTGTTCAGGCCCCTGCAGGTATTCAAGGACCGTCTGGTGTTGGTGGACAAGTGAGTGAAGCTCCTGAGCCTAGCATGGTAAAGCCTAGGCCTAGGGCCCCGTTTTCAGTGGCTATATATTTTAAAAAATGTTTATATAATTAATGGTTAGGAATATTTATATGTACATTTAATTGAAAAAACAAAGAAAAACACTAATAAAAATTAGATAATTATAGAGCCCACATTTAACATAAATAAATCTGCTTTTTATATAAATTTTTATTTTTTTCGTTGCTATCTCTTCTTTGGTTTCTGAGTTTTTTTTATTTTCTCTATTTTACTATTTTTAACTGTTATTTTACGTCTTTATAATATACTTGTGGGCCCCATTTCGGTTTTGTTTCAGGCCCCAGCCCCTGTTATACAAGGACCGCCCCCGGTGAGGGACATAGTGTTTTCTGTAGACGGAGGGCCAGTCTTGCCCAACGTTCCCTATTACATCAGCTTCATGTCGGCCGACTACAACATGTGGATTTGCCGAATGAATCCAAGTTCCTCAGATCCCAATTCATGCCCACACCAACCGGTAATGTTCACTAGACCAACTATAGCACCCACGCCTGTTATGTTCATATTACCATCATCAACACCAGATACTTTCATACGTCAATCAACTAAGCTTAGCATTAAGTTCGTAAACCCAAGTCAATGCGGCGAATCAGGGGTTTGGAGAGTAGCAAATGGGGAAGTAGCCCTGGGCGGAGTTGAGGGAAGGGAAGATAGTTTGTTCTCAATCCAAATGACTGACTCATATTACAAGTTTACTATCGGTGAAAGTATCTATCCTGACGTTTATGCAACGAGTATCAGTTTATCTAACGATCGATATGGTAAAGATAGGTTGATAGCGAAGCAGCCTTCTGGAGAGATGGAGATTTATTTCTTCCAACATTATCCTCCTGAATATCCTGAATATTAAGTTACATGTTACGTTTTTACCGGGCTTTTATTATGTAATATTTTCTTTTCAGTATTAAATAAAACATGTTGTAAACATATGATGAATACCCATGTAATGTTTTCAACTTCAGTGTAATGTTTTCATTTCAGAACTAAATAAAAACATGTATTGTTTTTCTTATCACGTATTTGTTATTACCATGAATACATGATAAATGTAAGTTCTTAAAGTATGAATAATTCATGCTCTCTTAGCTCAATCATTGACAAGTTAATTAGGGACGCAGTCGTGGGAAACCGAAAGCTGAAACGAACGTCTTATGCAATATCGGCTAAAGTATGAATTATTCATGCTCTCTTGCTCAATCCTCTAGACTTTGCTTTGTTTTTATTTTTTTCTACCAAGGTAGACTCTAGATAGTTTAAACACTTTTTTTGTATTACATACAAACCCTTCTCATTATATATAATATTCACATATTTGGCAAAAAGGTACATAAATGAAGTACCTCGTAATGTTCAAATTAGCATAATTTGTTGCATAATATTATCATATGAAAAAGGCCATGAATGTATAATGGGATTTTTATTGATATACTTCATCTCTTATTTTCAAACTAGGTGTTTTGCAAGCATCAAAATATTTATTAATTTATATTTTATTAATTCAAAACCAACATGATAAATTATTATTTATGTTTTTATGAAGTTTAAATCAAACATCAAATTATTTAAATAAGATAAAATTTCATCAAAATATATATATTTTATTATTGTGTTAAATCTTTTAAAACATTCACACATTGTATAACTCAGTGTTTCTCGTACCAGTCTCTGTTTACTCTTCCTTTAGAGTTTATATCTTCTCCTTGATGAGTCATGCTTCCAGTTCTTCCTTCTCGGATTTGAGGGATTTATATACAACACAGAGGAAAAAAATACAGAGATGAATTTTATGTGATTACTTTGTAATTCATACACTTGAAGGAGAGAGAATTCAGAGAGAAGATACCTCAAGAGTATGTGCTGCGACCCTGTCATCTCAAAAACGTAATAAACGCAGATACACACATTGATGAACTGAACTGAACATTCATGATATCTACGACCAGCGCGGATGAAGCCGTGGATCACAAAATTCTGAAGATTCAACCAAGAGTTAGATAGGCGATTATAAACAGATATGGAAGAGAGGTTGCGAGAAAAAGTATTTACCGTTTCATCTAGGAAGAGAAGAAGCAACCACGAACTGA
Organism: Erucastrum elatum; assembly: GCA_900406325.1. Classification (NCBI taxonomy): domain Eukaryota; kingdom Viridiplantae; phylum Streptophyta; class Magnoliopsida; order Brassicales; family Brassicaceae; genus Erucastrum; species Erucastrum elatum. The sequence continues at coordinate 9,367 of OVBX01005651.1, forward strand.
GCAGTACAACCAAGACTAAGAGAATCAAGAGTTGAGTGGGGGACGGCGACTTTGGAATCAAATCAATCAAATATGAAATGTATCAGGAGGGAGTAAAACACTATTATATATAATAAGATATATGGAGACTCAATCATAATAAAAATTCCAAACGAAAAGTACTTATCAAGCTTGATGGTTGCCATGACATTCTTCTCTCCAGGAGCATCACACACCGTGCTCTTCACCGAAGTTATTTCCGATAATGTCTTCGCAAGAAAAAAAACTTCATAGATTATATAGGCAGTTGGGAAACCAAGATTTAAAAATTAATCAATTTACCCAACCTGGTAATTGTGTATTAGTGTTGGCTAAGCCGACCAATTCGGTCTGATTGCGGAACCGAAAACACTCATCAGGCAACAGAGATACTGGTTATGTTAACTCATCAAAGGAGGTCGTCTCGGTAAACCGGATCATCATAGAAGAATCGGAGAGACAAAATTTCAGAGCACACCGTGACACATCAAAACCGGAGACGGAGAACATCATCCCGGCGGCGAGCCTTGACTGGAACCTCGGGAGCCGGCTGGGCTTGCATCATGGTAGCCTAAATCATATTTACATTCATAGCAAAAACGAAGATCAAGAGGAGAATATAAGGAGAAAAAAGTGATAATAAAACAATAATAACGAAGAATCTTGTCGGAATATGGAAGAATAATGAACAATTGGATATCCAGATCAGACTTACATTAACATTCACAAGGAGCATGTCCATCCACATCAGTTACCCACCTTGTTTGACGTTCCTAGCCTCCCAGAACCGGAGGAGCCAAGCCTCGACGACAGAGGAACATTTTCCGGTCTTCAGGTCGGAAAAGAAAACCCTAGAGTTAGCCATAACAAAATCTACAATGATGAGTATAAGAGATTAGAACAGAAGATGAGTTGATAGGGAGAAATCTAATACTTATTTATACCGTAAAATAACAGCCTTTCAGATCAAAGAGAGCATTGAACGTAGTGGATGAGCGAAATGATGGGATTAAACACAGACTCTTAACTCCGATCGTTTTGGTGATGGAAAGCAGAGCGTCATAGCCTCGCTGTCGAAGGAGTGCAGATACGCGAGCTTCCTTGTCTTCGCCGTAGAACATTAGGGTTAGAGAGTTGCTTTTGTTAGTTAGGGCCGTTAAAGAACAAACGCAGCATGCGTCCAGACGAAGCCCATTAAGCCGATGGATTAATGAAACGATGCATTTCGTGCAGGGGGACGCGTGTCAAGCCAAGAAAGAGCGACTTTCTGACGTGGCAGAAGCAGGAGAGAGCAAAACACTATTATAAATAATAAGATTTATGTTTTATTAATTCAAAACGAACATGATAAATTATTATTTATGTTTTTATGAAGTTTAAATCAAACATCAAATTATTTAAATAAGATAAAAATTTCATTAAAATAAATATTCTTATTATTGTGTGAAATCTTTTGAAACATGTAGTGAAAAGAGAGTTCATTTTAATCAGATTTAATACATGTTTCAAAAGATTTAATCAGATTATGTTCAACAAATATTTAATTATAAGAATCTTTTTAACAACAAAATAAAAATAAGTTTTTTTTCTGTTAAAAAGGCTTTGAATGGGCTTTAGAAGATAGCTCGTCTCGTTGTTTCTTCCTCAGCTCTCTCTCTCTCTCTCTCAGATTCGCTCATACTCGCTCGACTAGTTCCTCCTAAGAAAGCAAGCTACTTTGATCGATCTTCCTGATCCCGTTTCTAACTGTAAGTTTTGCTCTCCCCTTCTTCAATCATTGTATAGATCTCAGAATAGATCAGAATTGAGTTAAGAAGAGATCGATAGACCAATGTTGAATTAACGTTGAGATCGAGGAACCAGATCGATCTTCGTGCTCTAATCTATTTGGTGTTTGGGCGTAAAGTCTTTAGATTTGCTGGGATGTAATGGAATCGTTACATCGAGTAGAAAGTCCTAATCTTTCAGCTCAATTCAATACAATTTAGGGTTTCTGATCGAATGTGTTATAGATTTTTTCAGAACAACTAGTAAAGTTCTCACCTTTGCTCTATATAATCTAAATCTATAAGCTTGGGGACAAGCAAAGCTCTTTCCTTTTCACAGACATTAGGTGTAATTTGAAACTTATGTTGTCAGATTTGTAATGGGTTCATCTGAGAAGAGATCAAAGGATGCCATGAGTGACATTCCAACCTTCAGTGGAGAGAATCTGCAGAAGAATTTGAAAGTTATACAGAACAGGTTTTTCTTATGATTCATTACCACAACTCTGTTTGTTTTTTCAAACAGAACAGCTTTGATTCTTGTTTTGACCGTGTTTGTGTCTTGTTTTTGCAGCCGGACGTTTCTGTCTATCATTGCTGGAGTTCTTGCAGGGATTATTGGATTCACGGGGTTAACTGGTTTTGTGTTTTACTTTGTGGTGATGTTGATCACATCTGTTGGACTCATGGCCAAGGCAGGATTCTCGGCAGATTTGTACTTCGATTCGTGGAACCGTGTTCTTTTTGACGGCTTTCTTGGTGGTCTCATGGTATTACATCTCAACTCAACCTAAGCTATTCTCAGTTTAGTCCTTTTATGTGGGTTTTATCAACCTGTCAAGCTCTAATCACGGTCTTTTTTTTTTTAATCTTATTTTGCAGTCTTTTGTGCTGTTCTGGACGTATCCTTTTGTTCTCAATCTCTTGTGGTCACACTTGTTTTGATTAGCTTTATGAAATAACATCTGAATGGCATAGTGTAGGCAAAAATGATAAAGCTCCTTTATGACTTGGGATTAGTCTCTAGGTGGCCTTTATGGTTTAGTAAGCTTTAACTTTGTTTAGAGAAAAAGAAAAGGCTAATATGCACATTCGAAAACAGCTCCATGTTTCTCTCAGTATTATGTTTCCTTAACGATGGAGTAGATTTGCTTATGACTTGGTGCACATATTCTGAGGGATCTTCAGCCTGCAAATGAAGATGGTGGAACAACACACAGGAAGAAGTGTCGTTTATGAGTTTGGCACCGCAGAAGATTGGACAATGTGTCTCTGGCTCTCTTTTTGAACAACAGATTATGAATCTATTACTTGGCCTTTGTTTCAATTTCACTTGAGATCACATTAATTGTGAAACCTTTGGATTGACTAGTTAAAGTTTTTCTAATTTTCCTTTCTTCAAATTCCCATTTTTCATAGTAATAAACTACATCTAAAGTTGCTTATCTGCCTGCTACAAATACAAAAACATGTTTATCGATGGCTAAGTAGACAAAATGTTGAAGCCGATACGTTGGCTAGAAGAATCCTAGTCGATTCAGCTGTAACATTGCTTTAATTTAAGTTTGGTGCCCAAAAAATAAGAACACTTTATCATTGAGCTTCACTTTTTAAGACAGCTCCGCACATGAATCTAATCAGAAATAAAAACCTATTGGACAGTTCTCAGTTT
>OVBX01005652.1:0-12822 GCA_900406325.1 Erucastrum elatum
TTTTGTCACCTGCAACAACTAATGATGAGGCAATTAGAGGGTTGCAGATTATTTATGTATTTAGTTAGGCACCGTTGCTTTGTATTACCTTAAAAAATCAATAAGATACAACTTGTTAGAGTTTCAAAAAAAAAAAAATACAACTTGTTGTAATATATATTGATGTTTTTGTTTTTGTTTTGAAAAGGGCTATATTGCTGAAATGTTTCTTTCTTTGTTGGAAGTATTTACCTCGTCCATTTGAAAATAGTATGTACTATTAAATTGTTCTTAAATTATTCGTAGTGTATTGTACTATTAAATTGTTCTTAAATTATTCAGAGTGTATATGAAATATTTGTGCTGATGATCTACCCATGAGCACATTATCTCCTCGCCAAAATTCATGAACATCGTCTCCTGCGTTTGCATTTGCATGTTTTCTTCCATTTTAAATTCTTTGTTTTTTTTCCTTGGGTATTATTTTAAATTTGGTTATATATGTCTTTTGGATGCACAAGTTGAGTTTTGGTTAAACAGATTAGACACCCGTATATCATCAATTACTTTAACATGAAAGTAGCAAATGAACGTTGCTATTAATCATACACGACGAGAAGATAACAATCCATGGAACATACATCACAATGAAAGAACGACGTTTACTTTTATTACAAGGCATCAAAGAAACCACAAATCGAAAACAGCAGCCACTTAAAATTCCAAGCCCGAACCTTCTAGTTTCTCCTGGACAATTTTGTCGATCCTGCTCTCCATTTCAGGAGTGAGATAATTTTTGGACTCCGACTTCTCCTTTCCGGAAAAAGAACTTGTAATCCACGCCATTAGACGTTTTTCCGGTCTTGTTGATCTCCAAGTCGCTGAGACTACGCAGAGAGCACAGTTCCAGGATCTTGTCCACAGATCCGCTCTCTTCTTCTTCCTTAGTACGTAAAAGGACAACCTAAGAACTCCACAAGTCTCTTGAGCTGAGCGTACGGGTCTTCTTTCATTTCCTCGTACCTCAGGAAAAGGACATGACTAGGTTCTTCCAAGCTGCCCTTCCAATACTTCAAGACATGGTCCCAGAAGGGACCGTAAAAGCTAACTCCGCTGCAAAACGACTCGAACATATAGACTCAAGAACGTGTCTATCCACTTCTTTTTTCAGATAGCTGCACCTGAAATACCAACGAGACACCAACGGGTCCTTCACATCTCTACACAGATACACGATCTTGCAAGGGGAGTCCTTGGTTGTTTCTTGCAGCGAAAGCAACGGCATGTGAGTAGAGAACATCCTCGGAGTCGTTGATGACAAGTTGGTATTCTTCAAGTCCGGTGTTTGGCTATCGAGATATAAGTAAGCTTCTAGGGACGGTACTAGTGCATGTGGATTATTGGATAGCAAAGGATGATCAACGTGAGAAGAAAAAGGGTAGTGTTTGAATCTCTCGAAGATTTGCTGGTGCAAACGATTGAAAGTGCAAAGAAGATGCATAAACATAGCCTAATCGCAGAACGATAACTCATCGTCTCTAGTTTCTCCGTTTCCTCGTATTTCTCTATCTCGATCACTTTTCTTTTTTTTTGTTTGACTTCTCTTCGACAAAAATAACTCGTATAATTAACGAGTTAGTTTGGCCATAAAATGAAAGATGGAAGTACAGAACATGTTTTAGATGTCCAAACAAGATAAACACATATTCAGATCATTGACCTGATTGTTGTAAGAACAATAACAACAATAAAGGTCCAAAGAACGGAGAGCCTTGAGCCAAGTTGCGCCTGATTTGGGGAACAAAGCAATGATAATGTCGGAGTCTTGAGGCGTGAATTTTTTCTGGAAGTTGAGGATACCTTGGAGAGTGGCGGAATAGTACCAGCATCCTTGGTAGTTGTAGAGCTTGTTTCCTTGCGTGTCTATCTCGGACTGAAGTTGAGAGTCTTTGGGACCTCCAGTTTAGTGGCGGAATAATGTGGTCTTACTCGTAGATATTACTAGTTGTATTTATAATTAAAAAAATGAACTTGGGACCTCCAGTTTAATTACAGTGATTACTAGTGTTATGTACCAGTACCATCAGCTTCGGGTGCTAGAGGTTCGATTCCTGCTCTTGTGACTTGTGGAAGGCCGTAACCTTATAAAACGTCCTTCATTGTTTAAAACTGTGTACAGAAAATCCAGACGATCAAAGCTGTACAGAATACCATCACATGACCTAATTGCACGCAACATTTGCCAAAAGGATACCCCTACCACACTTTTTTTTTATCGAGCTAGCATTTTGGGTAAGTAAGAGACGAGACAAAATAAATCCCAACATGAACCACGACCAAATGTTATAGAGCTATGTACAGTACCACATTCTTTGTTTTTTACTTTTGGATTCACTATGTCATGTGGGTTCTTCTTATGAGACCCCTAATGTAAGTAGACCGCGGCTCAGGGACTGTGTTTGTCCGATTCTATTTAACACGGAACTCAAGTCTGAAACGATTCAACTTCTGACTGAACTTCTCCCTGTTCTTCGGATCCAATCCCCGCGATATGTCTGTCATAAGACTGTCAAAGCAGGCAGATAGCCGCTGGTGTTGATCCACTGGCTGCACACCATTAAAAAATAATGACTCAAGATTTCGAGGCCACATACATAAAAGGTAAAATACTTGGGTAATAATAGAGTTTTGGATCACATCACCTGTGACGAGAGGATCTTAGCTTTCAGATCAGAGAAAATCTGGCGAGACATCAGTTGGAGTGAGTTGAACAAATGAACAAAGGCTCACTTTGGAAAACTGCACAAGAGTGAAAAATACACATTACACACATACCTGCTCACTTATAACAATCAAGCTTAGTATTGGCATGCTTAGACTCCATTGATTGCCACAATCCTCGAACAAAACTATTTCAAAGAGCGTCTTCAATATCTGCTTGTACAAGAAACCCCTTGTAATAAAAAGTATTTAAACTTGTTGCATCTGCTAGAGAGAGAGAGAGAGAGAGGAGTTACCTCGGGGAACAAACTGGGACAGTCTGCAATGTGCTGCACAAAACGAATAGCAGCGGGAGAAGTAGGTGCCTCACCCACTGTGATGTTGTTGAAATAAAATGTAGCTAGGTTGTCTACAGCTATTGCACACTGAAACAAATGATATTTATCAGTGCTTAAGAAGACATTGTGCAAACATGATAGACAGGTCTTATAAATAACATTTTTATACACATTGCTCACCTGTGATGAAATACTTGTGTCCAACGCCTTGAGTCCAGATTCAAGGGAACCTACGAGATGCATAAAAGTGGCAGTATCCAGTGTCAATGTGAAGTTAATATGACTGCCACACAAGACCACGACGAACCCAAAGTATGCCTTTGTAAGCTGAAAGAAATACGATAAGATATGAGATCAACAGTAAACTGAAAAGGTAATGCAAAAAATATCAAGAGCGAAAGCCAAACATACCTTTCGATATGCTAATAGATCTGCCAAGGGTATTGCTAAGGCCATCTTCAATGCGATATCAAGTGCATACACAAGAGCTCGATCGCCATAGAGTTCAAACACGCCGAAGTTGCAATAATTCCCAGAAAGCGCTGCCCATAAGATGATTATCAAGTATCATAACATAATAAACTAAAGCAACAAACAACAAAAGACTAATAGTTCTCATTGGTTCTATAATGTCGACATAATGTTCTAACCTCTTGACAGAATTGTCAGTGAAATCCAGATCCCCTTGTATTTTAAGGCATATATATCCGCAACATTTGGAAGGGACAAGATCCTTGAACCATAGGCCACAATCAGTTTACTGACTTCCCGGAATAGCAGGATGCCATTTGGAGAAGAAGGGTCGAAAGTAACGCGCTGGGTTTTGTTATGCACAAACTCAGCCATGAACTTCAACAACGGGGTGGTAACCTACGTCAACAATCCAAGAAGAGTAGCTGAGACAAAGAAGGTGCCACCATTCAAATAAATAATGGCAGAACGCGTAAATTCACTGACCTGTTAGATCAGATATAAGTGGACTCAGGTTACTATTAGGTCAGTGACCTTTATTACAATCTAAAAGAGCAGAATGTACAAGTAAATACCTCTGGTGTGTCGAACCAGTTTGAGATCCCTCTCAAAAGAAGTGGCATGTGTGTAGGATAAAGCCAGTCAAACAAAAGACCATAACTTCTCTTGCTGAGATCAAAAGAGAAAGCTTGAATAAATCATAAGATTGTAAAATGTTTATGGATGTCAAAGTAACTAGATGAAGTCAATACCTGCTACTAGCCATTGAAATTCCTCTTAAATCCCTCATCAATCCGATCAGAGCAAACTTCACAGCATCAGAGCGAAACATCGAATCTGGTGTTGATTCCAGGGTGCGGAAAACCTATCATGATTGAATTTAATATTAGTTTACTGGCTTTTACAGCAACTTGAACTATATACAAGAACTTAGATTCCATTACACCGTAAAAATTAGATAGTGAGCTACGCATACAACAGAAAATACATAACCACAATGCGAAGCGAATTCATAGATATTAATTAGGATGTGGAACAACCATGGAGTCCATATATAAGACTATGCCTATAATTGAGAAAGGGTGACCATTATGCATTTTCAATGCAAAATTCACCATGACTATATCTTCCTAATCCTACGCCTAGGTTACTTGCTAATAAGAAACACAAAACCTTTTTCATCCCTTCTTTCATAAATAAATCATGCAACCCTATCACTAAAGTCAGAGAACAGTATGCAGGGCATATACATACAGAATCACTCCTGTAAATGAAAGCTGCAGATATAAGATGCTGAAAGAAAAAAGGAGTAACCTGCGCAAGTGGTTCCATCGACGTCTTGAAGTTTATTCTGGTATCCTCCATGAAAATCAACCAGCCAATAGTGTAGTAAAACGTTGTTCTGATACGAGAGCATCTATGCTTTTCTAAGAATGGAAACTGCTCTCTCTGGAATATGGCAATTCACATACTGATATTATTGCTGGTCATACATTACATGATGTTCATAAGAGAAGAGTTCTTGGAGAAGAATTACAGTGTGATTAGACATAATAAAGTTCACTGTGTCCAGCTTCAGAAGCAGCTTCCCGGTCATATATCTACAAGCGAAAACCAAAACAAAAGTTCAATACGGAAATGCATATGAGCTGATATAACATCAATTTAACAGGTTGTAGCGGAGTTACCCAGATGCCAACTCATGAAACAAACTTAGCGTGTGACCAATGACTTCTTCACTCTAAAGAAACAAAAAACAGATCGTTTTGAGAATAGGTGATTTTGATGCTTCGAGCGACATGTCAGAAACGGTAAAGAACACAAGATTACCTGTGTATAACATTTTAAGTTTGTAGCAATCTTGTCAACAATAACGTTCAACAGCATAAGATGATCATCGAGTCCAAGGAGGTCTTTCAATCTGGCATACAATTGCTGCAACAAAATGGTAGTATCAGGAATAGACATGAAACAAAACAAAAGTATATAAAAAGGAAACAAGTTTGCATTTACTTTTGATGAATGCATGGCCTGATCACTAACGTAAGACTTTTGGAAATTCTTCCAGAATGTAAGAACCGCACGATCAAGCCTTTGTTTACTTATTTCACCATATCGCTGTAGATATAATGTGTTGTTTAATTACTTTACAGATGATATCAAAGTAGCGAATTCAACTGGGAGAAAAGAAAACACGTGAAGCACATGGTTGTTCAAAACATTATTACAATATCCCATACACTTCACTCATAATATTAATATCAAAAATGTTAATGAGATCACTACTCTATATTGTTATACATGATTATATATGAACATAAGCTAGACTTACTGATTTACCCGCCGTATTTATTCATGGTGAGTGTCCAAAAGAAACACTGATAAACACAAATATTAACGTACAATCAAATAGCAGAACAACCTTTAGACTACTCATATCTTCGTGGTTAAATCCAGTTTTAACCAAATTATAGAACTACACAATTCAACGAGATGATCTACAAGCACTTTGTTTTTAATTAATCGCAAGTAGATGCCATACCTGTCTGTGTAGTCCACTGTCCATGACATTTACTAGCCGCAAAACACGAAAAGAGATTTCGGCATCAAGCACCTCTTGCGTCTCCACACTGCCCCATACATTTAATTTCCAATGTTCACATATTGTTTGGTTCCTCAAACAGACCTAAACGCAAAAAAAAACAAAAAATAAATCTCACGATTGGATAGCAACTTACCTACAGCCGCTGCACTGCTTGATTTTAACAATAGCAGCAACAATATGAACAACCCATGCCAATTTTGCTTCAATAAGTGCCAGTTCAGAATTGTCAACAAACTGAAGATTCCCTTTTTCCTGTTACACAATCACCCAGCTCAAGCGATTAGGACACAATAAGCATCAACATAACGTCAATAAGCTCTACACATAAGAACACTGGCTTTACCGTATACGATTGCAGAAGCGGCTCCATTGTGTTTATTATATACATGCCAATTCTTTCATACTGCACGACAAGAACCTCAGTTGAAGTTAAATTGTATTAAGATTCAACATTATCCAACAAAATATGTTAACGAAACAAGGGTGTCTTATGCAACGCAAATTTAGTAAAGGATAACCTGAAATCTGCATAGGTATGGAAAGCAATCCAGCTCATCCTGCAGAACTTCAACTTTATCCAAAGGATGCTCAGTAGGATCATCGGTGACACCAGCCTGGAAAGAGGAAAACAGTAACATATCAAAGAAAAACTACAATTTAACATGGGGGATCTACCAGAATAAGCGGTGTTATATACCTGCACAGAATCAAATCTGGAGATGATAAAACCCTCTGTAATCTTAGGTACAAATTCATCGAGTAGACTTGGTGAATCACCCTTCAAGTATGAGATAGATGCTACTAATCTGGACCACAAACCAAGGAGGTAGTACACGCTGCTGCTGGCCCACTGTAAGAAAAAAAACTATTTATGGATTTTGCAAAACTAATAAATTAAAATTGAATGGCTATGGCTATGGCATATCGCTGATATAAATTGCAAAAATCTACCTGCCATGACTGGAGAGACTTTAGTGTAAACTCTGCCACCAACTGTATCCAGTCACTGTACCCGTCCATCTTCACAAGCTCCGAAAGCTGCAGAGTGCAGATGGATTTATACATATGATTATCAGCCATATAAACCAATAAAGTATGTCCAAATTATAACCTCCAAAAATTACGGTGATGCCGCACAACAAATACAGTTACATGATGGCATTAGCATCTTGTCATATACCATTACTAAAGAGCGCCCAGAGAGAAATCAAAGCAATACGAAGCACCAGAAGACTCAAATCAAACGCCCAGCCTACGATTGCCAACTACCATTTAGGCAAGAGATCCCAGGGAAGAACATCGTTGAAAAGACTAAAACTATATTAGAAACTGTTACTGAGCTATTACTGATTTATACAGAAGATATAGCATCAGTATAGTGAAGACCATCCAACTGTGACATATAGCAAAAGAAACAAGTGTACATTTACCCCAAGTACACGGATTGTTACATAAAATTCTAGCTATCACTCAAATAAAATCATACAAACAGTAATGCGTGATTGTGAATTAGAAAATAATTTAGTTGACTTTTACCTGATAATTCATCCTAAAACGCCCTAGTAGACGGCAGAACACATGGTAGTTATCATGATCAGCAAGACCTGATTCAACAAAATAATTTGTGTTGACGAAGATAAGGGGTCGGGATCAGGGAGATAATATACGTAGACGTAAGATCAGTTAGGTATCAGATATCCATTAAAACACAACATCAACACATACGTAGAGAACAATGTTAACAGACTACATAACTGAGAGGCTCGAACTTCAGTCATGAAGGGTTAGAAAATTGTAATGACACAGCCGCATACAATTGTCGATGACACAGTTGTATGCAACGCTTTTTTTTAAGCTTAAGTTCTACAGTCGGACAGAAGTGCAATACATCAAACATACATTTTCCTGTTTGAAGAATTTCTTTGGTTCCTATCATCAAATGGGCTAAGAATTTAGACCGGGTACCATCATCTGTGAACATAGAGCGTCTTACCGACGCCAATCGCACCAAGCACTCAAGTGCCTAGAAGTTAAAACAGAGGAATATTAACAAATAGCAAATTTGAAGTCATCTAAAGCTACCTACTGTAAATGAATTAATCAGATGATCAGTGATACTACTAAATTTGAAACACATGTCCACACAATACGGGTGGATAGAAATGAGCTGAAGATCATTTTTTTTTCTGATGCAAAAGATGCATATATGCTTCTTCTCATCAAAAAATGAAAATAAAATATGGACATACCTCTTTCGAAAGAGGTGAGTCTGTACTACCATAATAATCGAAAAATATCTGCAGCGTGGAGGGATGCTCCAATACTGGCCCCCAGGTCGTTGGAATCTACAAATTATCGGTAACACAAGAAGTTATAACATCATTACAATCGAGTACCACATAAACATAGACACTAAGCAATAACAAACAGGATGAAGATAACCCGATAGTGATGTTTTACCTGAACTGTACCAACCTCTTCTGTGCTTTCATCATTTGAAGTTCCAACGAAATCAAACGATACACACCTCAGCGCAAGGGAAAGTGCCAATTCTTGTAAACGTTCGACAGCTGATTAAAAGATGATGTCTGACTCATTAGTATTGAAATAACAGGAAAAGAAAATGAAATTCCCATGCCTATGCGGCTATGCCTAGAGTAAAACATTCCATTAGCATATATTTTCAAGATGGCATTTACAACTCAAAGCTGGCATGACAGAAGATAATGAAAAGCCTGACAAAGATGACTCATCCAACAGTTAGAATTTCCAAAGGTGGTATCGATTAATATACAGCAAGGGAAATTCACGCAACCAAAAATCGAGATTGATGGCATCATGCATTGCAAGATGAAGTTCATAATATTACCATTACTTTTCAGATAGCTTAATGAAGTCAAAGCTATTTGGAATATTTGAAATAAGGATTGATCCCTGAAGTTGCTTGCAACCCTCCGTTGACGTGTAGAAGGCAGTCCTGGAGTAGGCTAAGAATTGAACAAAAGATAACGGAGAAATGTCAGTAAGTATATACCCGTTGTAAAATATCTAAAATAATGCACGTTGTAACATATACCCGTCTAACAAAAACCACCATTTTAAATCTTTAAGAAGTGCATTTGAAATATACATAAAGGAATTGTGGAAACAGACACTATAGTTACATAGAGCACAACACACTTACTGTATCTGTAATAGATTGATACATTAACAAAAACATAGAAACAAAAGGATGAGGCAACTTAAAACTAATATGACTCAGAAGCAATGAGCAGTCCATGTCAAGAAACACAAACTCAACAGTGAGTAAATTCCAGGTTTTGTTAGATTTTATACACCATACACCACTAACCTGATTCATCTCCTGCACAAGTTGATCCAAAATTCTTAAACCAATAGCATAGTGATCCGAGGAATCCTGTTCAAACAAAATTTATGAAAGAACATATTCAGCAAGCTATTGTTAAGAAAATCTGAAACTTCTACAAAAGTAACAGAAGTAACATCCACATGGGTTTCTGCAATCCACAGACCACTAAGAACTAAAGAAAATACAGTAACCATACACCCACGAAGAGGCACCACCTGTTCCAAGAAGTTTGTTGATTCCTTAACCACATCCCTGAATCTATCACCATCTAACCATCCAAACTTTGTGAGCCGGCACAGCAGTTGAATGAGCGAAGCAATAACAAATGGTTGCATCTCCGGTCCTCTTGTAGCCAGATAGTTCACTATATAAGCTCCTAAACAAAACCAACAGAACACCGGAAACAAGTAAGTTGTTAAATCCCAGAAAAGAGAAATCTGGTCATTTAGTTTGCGGGACTGAATAAGAAGTTTACTGATATCAAGGCGAAGATTCAACGGAAGGGTATGATCCGTCACTTGCTTCAACAAACTCGAGCTGGCGAGCATTAAGGAATAAGGTTGTGATGAATTGTCGAGAATGTATTGACATTGCGGTATATAGTCCTTATTCACGGAAAAGCATCTCAGAATATTTTCAGCGTGAGCCCTCTCAGCTGTATCCTGTGAGTTGTACAATCTCTCGCATAATGCCTCAAGTTGCACCAAGCTCTCCATCGGTAACGAAGCAGAATCTGACCAACAAGGTAGAAAAGAATATATACCTCTACCATTTTAACAAGAATGTTCATATAAGTAATTAGTTTATTACAGAGTATACCGATTTATGAAGTATTCAGTGGGAACAAAGAAGGGAGTGAATCATTACAATTAACAATGAATCAGGAGAAAAATAAAATTACACAGCTCCACAATAATCGCAACCCACAATTCTTAAGAAAATGAAATACCAAGATTCAAACAGAGATGGAAACAATGACAAAAGTTTACTGGTAAGTTGACCATGTACAAATTCGGTGAGCACTACCAGTATACATCACTTAGAAGTCATACAAAAAAAAAGGGAAAGAGAGAGAGAGAGTACAAGATAGAACAAACTGATAGCCTAATGGCAGAGTCAAGTTCCTAACTCTGGATGATCGAAACCTATTGAAGCTGTGTATCACCTAACTCCAGCTCAGTTACCGGGGTTGATTTCTGTTTATATGTCAAAAACCAAACTTCAGTTGCCACTTGCCACACAAAACGCCATACATAAGAGTAGAAGCTAAAATTCTATATGAGACGCAAGTCACACATAGTCTACTAATACCGCTATAAGTTTAGCACAACAGACAATATAAGATAATTCTGAGTAGTGATGGAAAACGAAGATATTAAGCGCAGACTTTAACTATGTCATTCCGCCACAACTACATCTTATCAGACTTCATGGAATCGTAAGGAAAGTGTATTGGTGAAACATTAAACGAAATCATGCGAACATAGCTATGCTACGCTAAATCATCATAGACATTCGATACAACGCAAGAACAAACAGCTACAGTAAGTAACGAAATGAGCTACATAGAAAACCTAGATTTCGTATTTTCAATCACATCCTAACCATTATAAGTTAAAATGCACGAATGCGATTCATCATCGATCGTCATCACTTCACGAAGCACGCGATTGAGGACAAGAAACCATCAAGCAAAGAAAACTCGGAAAGAAACGATGTGAGATAACAAAAGTTGCCTCACCAGAGATTGAGTTGGTAGCAACTCCGATTATGTTATTCGGCAAGTTTTTCCGACGAACTGAAATCTCGATCGACGACGCGTCGACGGTTACAGCGAGAACGAAGATGAAGAACCGCGCAGTGTGATCAGGCGAGTGTGTAACTGCCGTTTTACTTTCATAGAGACTCGCCCACCTCTATCTCGGTTTGTGTTTCAATATGGCCCAAACCCTAATTAAATGGGCCTGAGTTCATAGATATATCTAGCGTAAAACAAATTAAGGGCCTGTGTCACTGTGATTAATACTTTAATTGGTTTAACTCTATAATCTAATTATTCTGTTGGCTTGGCAGTTCTCTAACTGGCCAACTCTAACGGGAAGGCGGCCGCTAAAAGTGTAGCGGTCAAAGAATTTATCAACAAAACAAATAAGCAATTAATATATGATCAACTAAGTTAAATTATATAAGCTGCTCAAGTTTTCTTAATCAACTTCTTATCTACCCCCACCAAACTACAATCGTCTGGGCATTGTCAAACATGCTTCTTCTCACCTTAAATACGATTACTAAAGATTATATACATTTTTGAATGATTTGATGTCAGCCTAAGAAAATTCAGTTATAAGTGGTTAAACAAATAAATTCTTGGACAATTTTGTCAAAAAATTTTCATCACACGGAAACGTTACAAGGAAATTTTGTTTTAAGCATAGAGATAGGAGGTATTTAGTGATGTTATTGTAGTCACTGGCTATTTCAAATTTTATATTTATCGAGTTTAGATGGTTGTATGACTATTACGGCTTAACGATTTTTGATTAATTGCCGTCTTCGTGTATTAAGTCTTAAACGTTTCTTTTGAAGAATATATCGCTTTCTTTCAGATTAAAAAGAAAAAAAATTGTATATGTTATTAGTAACGTCTACCTTCTCGTATCAAATCTTAAGTAGGCTTGAATCCACCATTATTTGTTTCTTATTTTTTTTTGGTTATAACGCTTGATTATGATATTTACATTGAGAACCTTAAAATTTGATGATTGTGATCTGTAAAGGTTTTATATAACGGTCCATTCCAACTATTTGCATTTGTTCAATTATCATAATTTCTCTTGAAGAGATGTAACATGTAAATACGTTGCAATTTATTTAATTTAACAAAAAGTTGATATATAGTGGTATACTGGCATATACATTCCACAAAATATATATAAATTAAGAAAAATACAAACCCGTAAGAGTAAACTTTAGATCTAAAAGGGAAAACTTAGAAACATTTTTGCAAATAGTGAACACTTTATTTAGAAAATGCGTATTAATTATAAATGAACTTGAAAACTATTTGAAAAAAGGTTTGATAGTGGCGACCACCTTCTTGAATTGGTCGAGAAACGACGAGTACGTTACCGTACCATCGTTCCCTGCTAGAACTCTGTATTTATCCTTCCTCGTGAAGTTAGTACACTCAAACCCCAACGTAGCCGCCAAGATTCTCTGCACGTAATTAGCCACGTCATACGGACTCTTCCCCGAAGAACACGTTGCCTCCACTTCGAGCTGGTTCAAGAACGTCACCTCGTAAACCGGTCTAGGGTTCATGAAAAAGAAGATGGGGT
>OVBX01005654.1:0-12819 GCA_900406325.1 Erucastrum elatum
ATTTTAATTTTTCGCTACTCAAAATATTTTTTAATTTTTTTTTAAATTATTTTTAAGATCACCAACTCCATACGACTTCTATGGAAGTCGTCTGGAAGACTTCCAGAATCTCAGACGACTCAGATGACTTAATAGAGCTATATTCGTAAAAATGATAGCGATTTTTTTGTTTGATCACAAGGAGCTGACTGTAATTTCACATGGCCTTGAGGTTAGTTTTCTATTTGATTCAAGTTGGGATTTGGTTTTGTGGTTAGGATCAAATTGTGAGTCATAAGTTGTAAAAACCCATGTTGATAATTGGCGTGTATAGGCACATAGTTGATCATAATTGATGATCTACCATGATTTTGACAAAAAAAATTTTGTGGCAATATTGTTCATATGTAATTGGCAATCTCTTGTTGTATGTAGCAGGGTAGGTAGGTCAGTTCTTGTGTCAGTTTGCTGCTCTTTACTCTTCGAAACCAGCAAACTGATATCTCTCGATCACTATATAATAATTTTCTTTCTTTCATTTTCTAGTCACTTATTTGGCTTTGAAACATATTTTTCATATGAGTTTTTCTAATATCTCTATTCTTGCTAAAACTCTTTCTTTGAGATCAATCTTAAAATTCAAATGATACACAAGGTTTTCTGCGTTATAAGACATGTTTTCAGTGAGTATTTCACATTTGTTATTGTATGGATGTTAAAAACCGAGAAAAAGACAAGATATGGTCCCTCTTCTCTGGAAAATCGGTTCGATCCGGAATTCAATGTATTTTCACTTCTGCTAAATGCTTAATATTTGTCTTTATTCCCTACAATACGCTATACATCTCGGTAAACTATCTGCTTTGTTAAAAATATTTAAATCTTCATTGTTAAAACATTAAAAAAAATAAAGTTTAGCATGTTACATTGATTGATAAGCTGATAATCAATTACCATATTCAAATAGAATTTATGTTCTGGTGAAATACAACATGAGAATTAACAGGTAATATATATGTTATTGTTTTAAAAAATATTATATTTATGTTTATATGTAAGCTTTTTATATATGTTACGTGATAAATAACAGCTAATACTTATGTTAACAGACACACTACTTTTTAAATGATACATCAATTATTAACAACCTACAATAATAATTATTGCAAGTTAACTTTGATGTTTTACTCGTTAATCTAAACTTTAGTAACTAAATCTGTTACATAATAAATAATATAGTAGAATAATAACTAATACTAAATTATAAAGATTGTTATTATGTTATTGATTTGTTTAAACTGCTACAGATAACACTTAACTTTATAATCAAGTAAGTATCTTAACATATAGTATATATTGTTAACATTTTTTATCTTTTTCACATTTTTTATAAACATATGGTTATATATGCGTTCTGACTATGATTTACAAGAAATTCAAACATAAGAAAATTACTAACTTCGTCATCAATGGAATCACTGTCATAAAATTCACATGTTTTATTTAAATATTGTGTTAAATCATCTTTGGATTTTGGTGAGTTTAAGAAAATTGGCATCTAAAATTTTATGTATTATGAATAAATGAAGAATTAATGAAGATTGATTTCAGTGTGTATTATACTGTTTTGAAATACTAAATGTTCTGATATATTTCTGTATCAAATCAAGTATTATCTAGGAGAGCATATACTCAATCAGCTAACAAATTGTTGTTAACATGCTAGATTTGTTAATTTTGTTTCAAACATACTTCTAATATAGTGTCAGATAAATATTTATACGTCGTAATGTTTGACACTAATAATTTTTAAAAATATTAACCTACTTCCAGAAAGAAACATTACTGATTACGTACTTGAACTTGATCATTATCCATTAACTTTCTATTTTACTATTAGAATATTTGTTAGTTGTCGTATCAAATTGTCATAAGATTCAATTTAATTCTGGATATCTTTTTCTATATTTCTATATTTTGGACAGTGATATTTATTGCTTAAAAATTAAAAGACATTGATTATTCAAAAATATAAGATACTAGGTGATTTTCCCGTGCTCATGCACGGGTATGAATGTTTATGAACTATATGCTATATAAGAAATTATCATTAACTTTTAATTTAAATTAATTTGTAATTGGTATACATAATTTAAATATTATAAATTAATATAACCATAATATTCTATAGTCTCGTGCATATTTATAAATTGTAACAGTTAGTTAATATTTTATTTTCCTTTGTTAATATTTTTTGAGTCAACCTGTGATATACATTTATAAAATAAATTATATATTTTTATTGTAGTTAAAATTTAAATCTATAATTTTACATATAAGTTGAATCAGTCAAATCACTCATGTTCTGAGTATATTGAATTACATATATTTTTTTCAAATTCTAAATGAAGTATCATTATTTTTATGATAATTAAGTAAAATCAAATTAATTTTATTTATCATTTAAATTTGCATGTATTATTATAATATTTATCTAATTATATGTTGATTTGTTTTAGAAATAAAACGATGATCAAGAGGAAGACACATATATAAGTAACTAAATACATTTTTGAAAACTCATGAAAACATATCATTATTTAAAATAATTATAATATCTACACATTTTAAATAATTATATGCCTTAGATTTACTAAATGGTAAACTGAATATTATTTTAAATAGTCTTAAAAATAAAAATTCAGCTTTACTTTTGTATTTTGATTATGGTTATATGAAGTTCCATAAACGTAAAACATAAAATTGAAAAGCAAATTTAATTTAAAAAAATAAATTAATAATGATAAAATATAATATATATACTCGTTAAATTATATAGTGTTATGCTGTTTTAATATCTCTTAAAAATAAGCAGTCTAAAAACCGCGTGATTGTATTTTAGAAATCATATAATATAAGTAACATATAATTGATAAATTTTATTGATGTGATTGAAAGATATTATAGTAAAATAAATATATCAGAAATAAAGAAGACATTTCATCAACTATTCTTAGTCAGCTAAACATATATCAGTTTGTGTTACTTAATTATTTATCAATTCATCTAAGAAAATAGATAGATATATAAATTGTTTTTATTACTTGAAATTATATAATTTTTCTATTTTATTAAATTATTTTTTAAGAAAATTATATTTATTTTTTTTAATATCAAGATTATTTGTGTGAATTTTATTTTATGAAATCACATTATATACAAGTATATATTTTTCTTTTAACAAAAAATAGATATACAGAAATTTGTTATTTAAAAATATTTTTAAATGTAATATATCTGTTTTCTGAACTTTCCTTTTTAATGCAACCATATTATACATTATTTTCGTTTTTTAAATTTTTTATTTTACTTTAAAAATATTTCATTTTTTCATTATATACATTATTTTGAAAATCTTTAAAAGAAACAAAATAGAAAAATTAATAATAATATTCATAGATATAATTTTTAATCCTTAAGGGTATCATTGTAATCAACCATCGTGAGAGTTAACGTAAGCGCGACACATAGGAAACTGACTTCTCAAATAATATTATAGAGATTTTTTACCAAACCCGGAAAAATAGTGGACTTCGACTATTGTAAGAGTAGACCTACGATACGCAACATTGACCTACCAAATATTGCAGTGAATCAGACACGTCTTCTAAGTTTGTAATTGTCTGAACTTTTTTATCAGACGCTAAGGGTAGTTTCGCTTCGTCCTACATAATATATATATATATATATATATATATATATATAAAAACTTCTTATGTGGCATTTCTCTAATATAAACTNCTAAATCTAAATTTCTCTTTTTCTTTGAGAATTCAATGGTGAGAACTCACTAAGGTATGAGATTTTGTAAGCTAGAAATAAGAAAGAAATTAGATTTTGATCTGCGCTTTCAAAGCACAGATTTATGTTTGGTGAATATTTTATCACATTTATATAATATGTCTTGTATATGCATTTTTATAACCCGTCTCATATATGTATTCTATATCTGGATCTATGCTTGGTTAAAACTATATTGTACATGTATATTTAGATTTTTAATTTTGAATTAGATATTTTCAATATAAATCAATATAATAGTTTTAGTTTTGGTCAGTGTTTTGAAACCCGAATCGAACATGCGGTTGAACGGATTACCGCTTGGTAACCCGGTATTTTTATTATTGTGATTTTTTAAATGATAAGACAAATTCGGTGATCATAAGTTGAAATTTTGTTTGAAATATATTTATATTTTTCAAAATCTTTTTAAATGATAATGATTGTTGTCAAAATTAATAATTTTAGAATTAACTAAAATCTTAAAGAGTAATTGACATGCTTTTATTGAATTTAAATATCTTATCAGTCTAACCAAACTCATATCGGAACCAACCGACTTCACCGAAAAATTTGGTTATGTTCGGCAATATTCAACCATATTATCATTTCAAATCAGGAAATAAACAATAGTAGATGGAATTAGATTTAGGAAAAAACGGTTTAAAACCAAACAATTATATAGTTTAAAAAACGACTCAGGTTCGAACATGACCAATTGGAAAAATACTAAAACGGTGCAATATCAAACAGGAAAATAATCGCAGACCGAAATTGAATTATGAAGCCGGTGGTTAATGACAAACCAAAAAAACAATTAAGAAGAAACCGGCGCAAAATGTACATAATATCCTCAATGAATACAAAAGAAATGTTTCTTAGTATGGGTAAAAAGGTAAAAATACCAATATGTTTTTGTTTTAATAATATACTAGATGGGTGACCCGCACCCTGTGTGGGCATAAAAATATAGCTTGACATTGGTTGAGTTGTATGCAATTCTTCGTTATTTGGAGACAGCACATAACAAATTGGTAAGTTTGCTTTATTTGAAGTAGAAGAGAGAATCACATGTGCTTTTGGGTTTGATTTGAGAATGTAAACATATGTCGGTTATTTCCAATTTTGTGGATCAAAAAGCTACCAAGTATCAACTAAGTATTATATAAAGGATATTTAACTTTTATATAAAATATGTATATAACACTACAAACATAAATTAATAATCAGATATAGTATCGTTTTCACAACTATTGATTATGTGTTAACCAAGAGGACATCAAGACATATAATGTTATTTGCTTCTAAAAATTGGATAATTCTTATGGTCAAATAAAGACTATAGAATTAAAAGTTAAAAAATATTAAGAATGTAAATAAAGTTTAACGTGATATTACTGTTATCCGTAGTTTTGAAATTTACTATGCTTGTTTTTTTTTGACAAAAATGAAAACTATTAAACTACGATATATGCTCGTTCGACTCGGAGAACAAAGCCGGAGGCATAGAGTCGACATAGAACACAGCTGAAAGGAAACGCCTAGCTCCTCGTGCTAACTTGTCCGCCACTAGATTACGCGCTCTTGGAATATGTCGAATCTTGAAAGAATGAAAGAACATCTTACTGCGCTGGAACTCCTCCAAGTGTGTAGCAAAAGCTGGCCATTCCCCGGGTGATGACACCATCTTCACCAGTTGAGAACAGTCGGTTGCGAAAACTACGTCTGAGAAATTGAGGGTCTTCATACACTCCATAGCCCATATCAGTGCTTCACATTCGGCATGCAAAGCAGATAAGCTTCTTCGGAGGGACATAGCTCCCATCATCTTCTCGGTTCAACTATTTTACCTGCAAAACCAACCTTGTCCAGTGAATTTGTCTTGTATGGTCCATGCTCCATCCATTGAACAAATCCTTGAACACTCTGACTCCATCCAATTAGGCGAAGGGTTTTCTCCTTGTCCCCTGACCGGTACCATTTTTTGAGCGTTGGCCCAAACCTCTGCTTCCACTTCAGCTCTGCGCAAATTTTCCTGTGGATCACCCGTCTTGTTTGTATAAATCTTATTATTTCTGTTTTTCCATATAAACCATAGAATCGAGGGAAAGAATTCAAAATTTTTTTCTTTGGTAGTCTCCAAAATAGATAGTCCATATTCGAGAAAAAAGATGAGCTAGGAAAAAACCCAGGAGCTGATGGGGTTTTCGATAAAGCCCATATTTTTAAAGCCGGTGGACACTCAAAGAGAACATGATTTATAGATTCCTGCTCTGCCCCACATAGACCGCATCTTGGATCACAAGCAATACTTCTAGCCCGTAAGTTTTTTGCAACTGGAAGAATTCTTTTAATGGCTTGCCAAATGAAGTGCCGTAATTTTGGTGGGCACTTTACTTTCCAGGTATGACCTAGTAACACATTGATATCCGGTCCAAGGAAAGGTTCTGGACTGCCTTTATCTGGATATTTCGATTCAAGTTTATATCCCGATTTAACCGTGTAACGGCCAGTGTTTGTAAAAGCCCAACCAATCGAATCAGGCCTCGAGAACCGACTAATTGCCAACCCTTGAATGCATATGACATCATCAGGATGGATATGTTCTTTCAGCAAATCCACCTTCTAGGAAGAATTAATTGGATCAATAAAATATTCCACTTTAATATCATGTAAAAACTGTGACTGAGATTTTGAGGTTGCAGATCTCGGGAGAGGAGCAGGGATCCACGGATCATTCCATACTGAAATGGATTGTCAATTTCCTACTCTTTTGATTAGCCTTTTTTAACCAAAGATCGAGCAGAACAGATACTTCTCCAACCATAAGAAGGGGAGTAAGATCTATGGGTATCTAAAGGATCCGTTTTCCTGAAATATCAGCCTTTAAATACTTTGGAGAATAGACAATCCAGTCTATCAATTAACCTCCATAATTGTTTTGCAGTCTTTTTGGTATAATGTTCTTTCAACCAGCAAATTATCAGCTATATTGTGTGAACAATCCGTCATATGTAGAAAAAAAAAAAAAAAAGACAGTTTATTTTCTTCCAAATAAAATAATGAGTAACAGAGAAAGTCAATAAAAGAGTTCCAACATAAATAAGAGTTTAAAATTAAGAAAAAAAACAAACAAAGAAAAAAATAGAAAAATACCCAAACTAAAATATTAAAAGATAAATTCAAATAATAATAATAATAATAGTCAGGAAATACGACAAAACCATATGAATGGAAAATAAAGCTTTTTCAAAAGTTGTGGTTTCACTCGCCCTTGAATTTCTTTTGATATTGTTTCTTTTGATGTCATTCTCTTGCTCTTCTTTGCTTTTTCTTTTAGACAGCGGAGTTGTTGAAGAACCACCAGAACCATCAGAAATTTCGTCTGAGTACTGCAACATTAAGACCTGAAAAGTTAAGAGAGTTGAATACTTTAATGACTATACACTTGAAAAATAAAGAGAGTTGAAAAACTAATTATAAGAGTAGCTTGAAAGCAGAATAAGTAGTTACTAAGTAATAACATGCGCTCTGCGTGGGGTGAGACTGAAATTTGAAACTATATATTATATTTTGTGTAGATTATACATTAAATATTAATGGTTTTATAGGAAAATTATTTCACAAAAATCTAATACATAATTTTCAATGTTTTAGTTTATATATCGATTACATCAAATATCGTTGTCGATTTAAAGATATTATTATCATGAATTAATAGACATGAATTAGAACCATGGATAGGCCACCATAAGCAGAATATTGCTTCCACAATCAGATCATACTCACTCTTACTCTCCACATTGTGTTAAACGGTTCAATTCAGCTACGGAGTTGAAGCCCGCCATTAGTGTCAAGATTTTGTGTTTGAGTTTGTAATGAGAGTTTGCAAAGAAAGTTGTGGTGAGTAGATGTGGTCAATGATAAAAAAGAGGATGAAATACTAATACAATTGTAAATATAGTTCATTGTAAAGAAAAAAACAAAAAAAACGATCCTGAGCAACTTATGTAGTAATATCATTACTTACTTCTTTATCAACGAAAACCATTTTGATGGTGTTTCCGTATTCTTTGTTATGATTTCTCTACAAGCGAATAATCCTAACTTTAGTATGCCATGTATCTTTACACGGTTTAAATTCTCTAACGAAAGAAATTATGTTTTTGGGGTGTTGAACATTTGCCATCTTTTTAAAATTAACAAAAAAAGGAATATGTTTGTAATGTAAGAACTTGTGAGTCTCCTTTATATAAACTTTACCGTACCACGTTTGAGAGCTATTAGTGGGATATATTTAATCAATGACGTTTTGGAAATATTTTTCATAATAAATAATGAAACAGATTAAAGAAAGATATTAAAATTCTATTGTCATAAATTGTTTTGCAGTAAATATAATATCAATTTGCCGAAGTAATCTATATTCAATATAAGGTAAGTTATTAAAAACCGAATTAACTAATTAGAATCATTAAGATAAATTTCATTTAAACAAAGCAATGAATATGATACCAAGTTGCGCAAGTAATCCATATTGAAAATAAGGTAAATTATTAATAAAAAATTAACAAATTATAAACATGGTAAATTACATTTAAAAACGTGAAGTAAATACTCTTGGGATTCACATTATGCATAATCAGTGTAATTTATGATTAAAAAGTTAACTAATTGAAAATATTTAAAAGATGGGCTATATGGGCTAATAATAATGATCTTACAACATTAAGATACTTATATATATATGAAGAAGTAAATTACATTGTGAAGTAGATACTCTTGAGATTCAAATTATGCAATCAGTGTATTTTCTTATTAAATATTTATACGATGGGCTAAATGGACTAATAATAGTGATCTTACAACATTAAGATATTTATATGATGGGCTAAATGGGCTAATAATAGTGATCTTACAACATTAAGATATTTATACATTTGTGAAGTAGATACTAATTGAAAATATTTATACGATGGGTTAAATGGACTAATAATAGTGATCTTACAACATTAAGATATTTATAATTGACACGTAATAGAAAAATCACTTATGTGACTTTTCAATCAATATATATTAGGTTTATATTTTTATAAAATAATTTATAACTTTTTTATAAATTATTTTTAAATCGGATAAATTTATTCTTTAAACAACAATAAATAATTTAAACCTAATATTAATAAACATGTATGGATTTTGTAATATTTAAAATAGTTATTATATAATTATATTTGAATACAATTCATTGTATAAAATTATTATAATTATCTTATATAAAATTATGTTCATTATATTTTTTAGTTTATAAATATTAAATGTAATAAATAAAATATTATTAATCTTTATATAGTTTCAAGAATTAGTTTCCATAAATTGGTATTTGTAATATTCTTTAGATTATATGGCAAGTGATGTTAAATGTTTTTAGACTTATTTTAAATTTTTAGATCTTAATTATATAAATAAAAATTAAGAATAATCGACCAATTAGATTAGAACAAATTTTTGAAACTTCACCATGGATATATAGTTAAATCACGAGACCATCCTTAGAAAGACATGTAGCATTATTTACGTTTGTGCCATTTTCAGCAATTATTAAAAGAAGGGGTAAAATTGTCAATTACGTGGCGAAAGTAGGGGTTATATAGTCAATTTGTGTGTTTCTGACTTTCAAGTTAGTGATTACGAATCTATCTATCAATCAAAATCCAAGGAAGAGAAACAGAGAGAAGAGAAAAGGTAAATGAGCTTTTGTTCTCCATCTTCGAAGCTTGATTCTACGATCTGAGATCAGGAATCGATTAGAGTTTCTTACCCCAGTTTTCGATTTTCCCAATTTGATTAGGGTTCTTTTGCTGTTGTGTAGTTTTGAATCAAATATGGCTGGGAGAGCTTCGATCCCTGCTCGCAACTCTGCTCTAATCGCTATGATCGCTGATGAGGTAAAACCCATTACGAAAGTAAATTTCTTTTTTTACTCCTTCTCTGATGATGAGGTGAGATTTTGAGTTTTAGTGGCTTTGTTTGATTCATTAGATCAATGTTAATGTTTGGGATCCTCTTTGTTGACTTTTGAATCTCTGAGATGTTATGATCTGAACTGTATCAATGTATTGATTGTGAAAGTTGCAATCTTTTTTGGGTATTCATTTGTTTCAAGCTCTATATTGCAGTTTGTAGCTTCTTGATTTTTTGGATCTGTAGATGAATCTGTATTTGTAGATCATTGGATGTTGATTACACGTGATGCACGAACTAGGAGACTATAAGGAGTAGAAACTGTTATTATCTTTAAAGTCTTCGATTAAAAAAAATGGATTTACTCAACGTCAATGGTATTTTAGGGGAACGCTATGTCCTGACTCTTGTTTTAGACTTGACTTGCAAGTTCTTTCCCTTGTGCCGTGGATGTTTATTGGTGACTTTTTCTTTAGACAAATGGTGGCACGATTTTGTAATAAGCTAAAGCAATCTTCTTACTTGTGTAAAATGTTGTGTACAGGACACTGTGGTTGGATTCTTGATGGCTGGAGTTGGTAATGTTGACATAAGGAGGAAGACTAATTACCTCATCGTGGATGCAAGTACGCTTTTCTAAAAAAACTCATTATGATCTCTAGCAAATAATATTATTTTAGTCATATTATGTCA
Source organism: Erucastrum elatum (assembly GCA_900406325.1). Taxonomy (NCBI): domain Eukaryota; kingdom Viridiplantae; phylum Streptophyta; class Magnoliopsida; order Brassicales; family Brassicaceae; genus Erucastrum; species Erucastrum elatum. The sequence goes on from OVBX01005654.1 coordinate 10,477, forward strand.
CTTATCTCAAAATGGTATCCCTTTGATAAAATCAAGTTAGAACTTTCCGAGTATCTATTTCTGTAGAATTGTATAATTAGTTGATTTTTCGTCTGTCTTTCAGAAACAACCGTGAGGCAAATTGAAGATGCTTTCAAGGAATTCTCATCAAGAGATGATATTGCTATCATCCTCATCAGCCAATATGTAAGTTTTTTTCTTCCAAGTCCAGTATCCTTGCACTATTACATTTACAAAGGTAAATTAACTTATGTGTCTGTGTGGTGTTAGTTGTGTCCTTCTCAAAGAGGTCATTGCTTGTACTACTCCACTTTATTAAGCCCTTAAATGTTTAGTGTCATTAATGTATACCTTTCTTGCTTGCCCCCTTTTAAATCATGGATCAAAAATTACTGTTACTATAGGATAGTTTTTTGTTATCATTTTCCCATCAATTAGCATTATTGGATCCAAATGTATCAAAGAAACATGATTAGAAAATGTCATATGTGTGTAGGTTGCCAATATGATCAGGTTCTTGGTGGATAGCTACAACAAGCCAGTTCCTGCAATCCTTGAGATCCCTTCCAAGGATCATCCTTATGATCCTGCTCATGACTCTGTTCTCTCCCGTGTCAAGTACCTCTTCTCTGCGGAATCTGTGTCACAGCGTTAAACATATACATTCTGCAAGCTCGCTGAGCCTTATATCATTTGTTTGTTTTTGACATTCTTGTATTTTTCAAATTTCAATAATGTATCTCTTGATTTTTATTTTGGAAATGGATGTTATATCAGTAAGAAGCAATGATAACACCATCTGGTTCTTTTTGCATTAAATAGAGTGAGTCATTTGTGTATTCAAGAGACAAGAGTAGACTCTAAAGCTTCAACTGTAGACTTTCAGCGCTCCTTGCTCAAGTGATAAACTTTCTCAAAATCTTAACCATCGAGCTTCCTACAGTGACTCCATCTGTTCATATCATATCTGAAGAAACATCTTGGAATAAAGTTTCTAATGAAGTCATAAGAGAAGCTGTCAGTGTGATGGTCGTCATACTCGTTTGACGAGAAAGTTGAGTCAGTAAGGATGCCAAAAGGGAGTTTCTCTTTGGACCGCAGAACACTATAGAATTCAACATACCTCATCCAATGGTCGTCATACTCGTTTGACAAGAGCTCTAAATTTCATGTCAGTGTTTAATAGAATGGAAGTTGAGGACAAGCTATATAATGATCACTTTCTAGAAAATGTTGATGGGAAAAAGAGTTGGATCACCAACGACAGTGGGCTGGGATATAGTGGAGAGAGTTTGGTGATGTTTCTGTTTATACGAGTTCCTATATAAGTGTTACACTGAACTTGTAACTACAAAAGAGAATCAGATTTCATTAAATGATAGAGTGGCTTAGGACAAAGTTATGGTTATGAGAGTAAAGTAAGATATCTACTGGGATGTTTAAAAGATATTAATAAATTGATTGTTGTAATTGTCTTTGATCTGAGGAATATGATTAAGTGTGTTGATAAGCTTTATAGAAAACTAGATTTTGATCCGCGCTTTCAAAGCGCGGATTTGTTTCCTTTGTCAATTTTTTTTGTAACAAATGTATTTCAACATAAAATATGTATCAAATGTTTTAATGTTTTTTTTAAGATTTGTATTTTTTAGATTTATCGGTTGTAAAGATTGAAACCGGAGTTTGATTGATTGATTTGGTGTTATTATATATAAATAGAAGAATTATATTGCTTTCTAAATTCATGTTAGAAATAATAGGGATAAAGAGTCCATAAACTATTGAAAACAAAAAAATCATGCATAAAAAGTGCTCTAAACAAAATAATAGGATAAATTAAAAAAAAATCAAGAATGATACTCAAGAATGATACATATATATTAATTATTTTTAGATTTAACGTATATAAAACATCAAGAATGATACTTTTAAATTGATTTAAGATACTTAAAAATATATATAGATAGTCAAAAACAAATATCTGAAATATTTAAAGTATACTCAAATCACCAAAAATACTTGAAATATTTATTGATTCCCTATCCAGAATTTTAAATCAAACCAATTGATACATTAAACTTAGGTATTCTAACATATGTTATTTAAATTTATAGGTAATATATTATTTTATTTAAAGATTTTGAGATATTCAAAATATATAGTGAATTAAAACTTTAAAAATAATTTAAATGGGTTGTCCAAACCCGAACCCAACCTGCAAAGATCCGAATCAAACTCAAACAAAAATTTATAAACATCCTAATAGGGCTGAAATCTTTGATCTTGAAAACCCGAAACGCAAACCGATCTGAACCAAACCCGTATGGATACCCGGAAAACCAT
>OVBX01005657.1:0-12818 GCA_900406325.1 Erucastrum elatum
TTCCTTTTTCAGCAAGAAACAATCATGTTCGCGTTATGAAATTAGGAGATTCAGAATAATGTTATATGCAAACGTGGCCTTCCACTTGATATGAACTTTCTTCTTCTGACCCATGATACTGCAAGACCACCAGTCAATAGCATTCAAGTCTTGTTGATTCCACTAGACTAGCTTCCTCCAATTCCACATCCAAGCAGTCAATGTGAACCTTTAATTGTGTCTAAATAAAATACGGAAGTAAATAATATTCCNTTCGTGATCAGAGACGCGATACATAAGAAGTTTGAGACAATACGAATCAGGACAAAGTTCCGTTGAGAAAGCCAAAACATGAAATCTTCACAAATAGCTCTAATCTGCATAGCCATGCCCTCCCTTTTCGCTTTCCATGAGTCTACGTTTTTTCCCATAGATAATACACACATATCAATTGTCTCTTTGTTTTTTTTTCATCGCGAAGTACGACGTGGCGGACCCAGGAAATCTTTTAACCTGGGTCATAATTTACACTTAAGCCCAAAATATAAATAATTTAAATAAAAAATGGACATCACAGGGTGCAGCAGGAGTAATCGTACCCAGATTATGGGTGCAGGTGAAGGATGACGTGACCAAATGAACTGGTTCTAACAATGACTTGCAGCCTAAAAATCATTTTTTTATATTTAATCTGTTGCAGTTGCCACCACTTTCCACCATGTGAGTCCGCTTCTGGTTTCTGTGTTACAAATCGATGTGTATGTGTCATGATGGAGGTTTGAGAGATGGATAGTGAGGATCTAGAAAATATTTTGAGTGGGGGCATAGATTAATTATTAATAAATAATTTTATTTTACATATATCTATTTTTCAATAAAAAGAAAAACAAAGTTATGACGTAAAACTAAATGAAGAAACAAAAAGACTTTACTATTAAAATGGGAAGAAAATACTGGAATTAAACAAAACAAAAAAATTGAATGAAAAGTAATAAAGAACAGGAAATAGAACATAAGAAAAATAATGAAACATAACAGGTGGCCAGAAAAAAAAGGTCAATAAAGTAAAGGAAAAATTAGAAAAAGGGTACAAGGAACTAAACAAAGAAAAGAAAAAATATCACTAACAAAATGGAAAAATATTGGGATTCACAATATTTTAAAACAAAGGATTATGAATGAAAAGAAATGAAGAACAAAGAAATGAACATGAAGAAAATAACTAAACATAAGACGTGGTGAAAAAAAATCAGAAAGGTAAAGAAAAAGTAAGAAAACCAGATGGTGCAAGGCGGTAGATGGGGATTTCGAACGTTGGTCCAGAGGGGGCAAATTAAAGAATTTAACCAACTCAGCTGTAGAATACTTAGCAAACATCATATTTCAATTTACTTATAAAATTTACTGGGGGCAGCTGCCTCCATGCTGAGCAACGTAGATCCGCCTATGGTTACAGAATCATATATGAACGGCTTCATAAGATGTAAATTTTCACTAAACAACTCTTTTTAACGTTTTTTTCAAGATAAAAATCTCTGTTTTTGGTTAACTCATGTTTTAGTTTTGCTTATCAATTAATTTACAAGTATACAACAGTCTGGTTAAGTAAAATCATTTGAATAACATTATTTGCTTCAGTTAAAAAAAAACAATTTCGATATATTCTACATTTCCTCTCCCATATACGTTTTCACATCCTTTATATACTAAAGCACAAGTCACTTGAACAATTAAATTATGACATGTGGCATGTGTTAAGCAATTTTTTAAAATAAAAAAAGATAAAAAAAAATATCCTGAAAAGAAAAAAAAAACAGTTTCGAACTGATTTTTAATGTATTCCAAGTATTGCTTACATTACACCATGATCACACGATCTTGGAACAGTTAATCTTTCTACTTACAAGATTCTACTCACAATGATTCTATAAAATTCAAATTCATCTCTACCTAAATTTTCTTAATTATTTGCAGTGCTTCCACTGATACTCTCTCTCTTTTGCGATGTGATGAAATTTGAGTTTTTATTTATTTCTGACGATTGTATTAACAATTTCGAGAGTACAAATATCTAAACATTTGCACAACAAAGAACAAGAAAACCCAAAAAAAAATCTATAGCAAAGCTTCCTGCAAAGTTGATAATTTCCTTTTCTGGTTAATGAGGCTATATAATAACTCCCCGACTCTTTACGAGTCAAATCATGGTTTATTTCATGTGTTCCTTTTTTTATGATTTTTTTTCTCCTCTAACCTATTTATAATCATTTTCTTTTGTTTTCAAGGTATTGGCAAAATCTACATACATCTAATGCAGTTAAAGGTAAACCTAATAGTTTAGGTCAATTCTGTTTTTGAAAGATTCCAATTTTCTGACATATAATTCTTCGTTTTGGTTGTGGTAATTCAAGGAAGAGAAGACGAAGATCAACATAAGAAACATCTCAAAAAAGTGGGATAACAAAAAGATAGAAAAATGGGGATTAAAAAAATCGAGTGGTGAAGAGATAAGAACTCATGTCTACCTCTGATCAAGATCTAACTTCAGGTTGGTCTTCTTATTTTTGGTATGGTGGTATTATTTTTGGATCAACATACATTTTTGTAAAATGTTTTCAGAAAAAAAATGTTCTCAGAAACAAAAATTATAGAATAAATATAGCATTGAAAATGAAAAACAAAATAAAAAAAAGCAAGATGAAAAACAGAAATATATTATGTTTCGTAGTATGGGTTTATATACAATAATGAACTTACGTATGGCATTTTACAAGGTTATAGTGTTATACTGATGGTAGGACGGGTGATGAATTAAGTCAGAACAATACTATGGATAAGAAAACAGCAAAAATACGTTAATTATATACGAGATTAAAGTTAGTATTTTAATTGTATTTGTGCTACATGCCTACATCTCTACTTTCCCTTAGTTTTCATATTTAATGATTTTGGATTTGCATCAATATTGTACATGCAGTTTGGATCTATGTTGGGCTGTTATAAGTTATAAATATCTCAAAAAATATTTTCAAGTCTACCAAATCGCTCTAACATTTATACTCACTGTAATTTTGAAAGATATGCTATATAATAAAAATAAATAGAAATAATAATGTCCGTGCGTATGCACGGGAACTAATACTAGTTTACACATAATGAACATGCATGATCAGAATCTTTAAAAATGATGAAAGAGGACCTTACTTATGACCAGATTTAAATCCCTATAAACCTAATTTTATTTTTCTTTTAAGGGCATTTATGATTCTTGCCTGGTCCTCCATAATATAAGTACCCCACGCGTGATTAGATCCACCTTGAATATCGTAACAATTTGGATGATCCGCGAGTACTTGGAGGTTTGGAGAAGGGACCAAATTGTTATCCCAATCAACTACATGGATGTTTCTGAAATAAGAATATCTTGTGAACCCTTCCTCTGCAAAATGTGCACTCCCCATTTGTGTTGAAGTGTGGGTTCCAAATGGACTCGAATTCACAACTTCACCACCGTATTGGACCATGCTCGCGTGCTCCTTCAGGTGTGTGAACAAGAACGATGGCCAATACCCCACTAAAATACCCGACCCGAACTCAAGCCACCAGTACCATGCTTTGGATCCTGAAAATTAATTTAACAATTAAACAAATGTAAACCCTACTAAAAAAACATATCTAATTCTTAAATCCGCTCACCGGTAAATGTTTTTCCGTTACTGATGAATAATCAAGTACACCTTTAATGTGTAGCCTATATTATTTGATAGTAGTTTATTGTTTCTAAAAACATGCCTTTAATTATTATGACACATGTGAAGCTAGAAAAAAAATAGTACTGTTGTTTTGATAACTCATGACTCATGAGCCATGCCCTATGATTGCTTTGTACATTATATGTTGAGTTATTTGGGGACAAATGTATCAAAAATGAAAAAGATTAATAACTTCCAACAAAAGTAAAGAGTGTACATAATACTCCATCCGTTCCATAATATAAGATGTTTTAGAGATGTTTTGGTGTTTCAAAATATAATCGGTTACTTTATGTTTAGTTTAGATTATTTAATAATATTATTTTTTAGAAAGTAAGTTTTCTTAATTCTTGTGTATTCATACTAAAAATCTTATATTATGGAACAGAGGGAGTAATTGGTATGATATTCAACTAGACTTCATCTATGGAAGCAGAGGAACAACCTCATTCACAACCAGATATATATTCCTGCTTCTACTGTCTTCCTTGGGATTGATAGGGACATGAAAAATATAATCTCAGCTAGGAGAAACAAAAAATCTTTTTGTTCTCTTATGACTTTGTGTTACGTTAAGTTAAGCTCGTGTGCTTGTAGGTTAAATTGATGATCTATCTTGCTTTTTTTTTTTTTTTTTTTTTTTTTTTTTNTTTTTTTTTTTTTTTTTTTTGTTAAGATGGTTCAGAACTAAGATTTTTTTGTAAAATATTTTTTTTTCATTTCTATGATATTTACAATTTAGCAAAAAAAAAATTATAGAACTGAGAAAAATAAAGAGCATCTTCTAATTAAAGGCATGTAGTACTTTGGTTTTCTGTATCCAAAATTTTAACACTGCAGTATGATATACTGATTTATTTATCTGTGAATGAATACCATTTGTAAACAAGATAGTATCTGTTTTTAGTGATCAAAGAAAACACAAATAAAAAAAATCGAGACACACGAATCAGGACAGAGTTCCGCTGAGAAAGCCAAAACATGAATTCACAAAACGTGATGCATAGCCATGCTCTCCGTTTTCGCTTTGCATGAGTGTACGTAACTTTTTTCCATAGATAATACACACATATCAATTGTCTCTTTGCGTGTTACAAATCGATGTGTAGTGTAGGTAAGGTGTATATATATATCTTCTGGAATCGGAATAATACTTTGAGTAACTAAACCTATCATATATGTAAACTTCAAGTAGTCTCTCGATCGACCACTGAAACGACAAGCAGTTTTCAGTTGCCTCGAGTTGAAGAAGCTTTCGACCCCAAAACAAATCTTTAGTAACTAATCAATTTCACAAGGGTTTCGTGGTGTAGTTGGTTATCACGTCAGTCTAACACACTGAAGGTCTCCAGTTCGAACCTGGACGAAGCCATTATTTTATTTTTCTTAAATATTACGAAAATTCGAATTTCGTATTAATAAAAAATAATCGCCGTTGCCGGGGATCGAACCCGGGTCACCCGCGTGACAGGCGGGAATACTTACCACTATACTACAACGACCTTGTTGATTGCCAACCAGACTTGCATCAATATTATAACAAGTAAAAGTTTCTCTAAGGTTCTCTATTCTGTTTGTAGTTGTTGCTGTTGAAGTAGCTACGAGAAAACCAAAGCTGAAGAAGCTTTCAACTCCAATTACAGTTTTTTTTTTGCTTACATCTTATTGGTCAGCCCAAATAATGTTTATGTACTACACATTTTTTAATCTATATGCTTTTATGCTTTACACTCTTTGCTTATAGAGTAAATAAGAAGTTCACTGGAAAACAAATAACGTAACGTACACATTGACAAGTGGTCGGAGAATTTGATCACACTTGTGGACGTGTCTGGACGACATAGAGCTTCCCATCTCTGATCACACCTTCAATATCCTGCGGAGTTCCATACAGCTTCTCGATGGCATCTCCTGCACGTGCAATGTCTGAGAGGATCTTTTTCTGGAAGCTCTCGTCAGTGATGAGAGGATCCGTTGTGTAATCGAGCACTACTTTATCTTCCTCGTCCATCGGTACACTGCCAAGAGAAAAAAACAGGAAGGAGAAGGTTCATTGCTTGCTGCTCAAGTAATTATACAATGATGAAACCAAGAGAAGGATTTGTTTAGGTTTACCTGTCGTAGAGACCTGCACCTGCATAACCTTCGAGATCTTCTCCGTTGGAATCCGATCTGAAGATGATGGAGCGTCTTATGAACAGTCCAATCGGTTTGCTCGGGTAACCTAGCAACTGAATGATGTTTTAAAACCTCATAAGCTTCAATAGGGATACAGTTTGCACACATTATAAGAAACAGTGGTTAGGTTTTAGTACCAGAGGCGAATCAAGGTTGTTTTTCTTGCAGATGAAACTCAGAGACCGACCAGGATATGCTCCTACAAGAGTTTCACCAAGGCCTTTGACAACCTGCAACAGTCACATTTGAAAGTTAGCACCTGTTCACAAGGGTTTAGGAGTAAGTAAATCTCAAGTTACCTCAGCGTAAATCTCTGATGAGTCTCCAGAAGAAGGGTTGGTTGTGTGAATGACGAATGCGTAGTCAGCATTGATGACTTCTTGGACTAAAACAGCCATGCAGAGATAGTCATGATCCAGTTTTACTTTCTTCGTGCTGAAGTACGCTCTCTCGTTCCATTTTGAAGCCCAGACCTGAGAGATTTAAATAGCCGGTTAGTGAAATTTGACATTATTTAAGGTTAAGAAGCAATGTAGCTAATGACCTTTTTAATGGCTGACCAAGCTTGCTCCCATCTCTGTTCACCTTCATCACCCGGCCATGGCATGTCAGAACTTTTCATAGTGCTTTTCAGTTCTTCAACCTGAGTACCAACACAACCATTACAGAGGCACACTTCTCAGAGGAAACCTCAACATTTTACCACGGTTATAGCAACAAGAAAGAAACTATATGACATACCAGTTCTGCAGGTGCAACTAGTCCCAACACTGTCTTACGGATTTCTCCAAGAGCACCTTGGTCTCCCTCATCAAGACTTTTCTTCAATACTTGCAGTTTCCCGCTCACCTCCTGCCACATCAAGAGGGAGAGAGAGTGTGATTCAGAAGTAGGTTGAGGTAATCATGACAAGGCATAGTCGTTTGATGAAGGCAATCATGAAAAATCAAATTCTCAAGATATATTTGGTTTTGACAGCAACAACTTTATGATAGTCATTAGTCATCCACAGCAAGGCATCATGGCTTGTGGAGAGACCTCATAAAAGATAACGTTCTAAGAAACTCTAAAAAGCATTGGAACTATGCAACCGTACCTGATTCGCCTTTTCAGAGAGAACCTTCTCAAAAACACCAAATGGCAGCGCAACTGAAGTTGGGATACCAACCCAAGAAGGAACTTTCCCTTTCAGATATCCAATATTCCTTGATTTAGCACCAACCTAGAAAAGATAGATGGGGAAGTGTATCTTTACTATGCAAATACCCAAAAAAATAATAAAAGAGACAAAGATGGGGAAATAAAAAATCAAATAACGTTTAAACACTAACCAAATCATTAGTGAACTCCTCAGACGATATAGCATATCTACCCACAAACTGCTTCTTGACCAAAGAAATGCTTGGAGGGACTTCTTCTGAGTTGTCTGAACTTTGACTCGAAAGTTCACTCTCGTTTACCTCTCTGAGTAGAACGAAAAAACAAGTAAAAGAGTGAATTAAAAGAACTCAACATAATAACGATCAAGCACAAGTATAATCACCTATAGACCACATCTGCAGAGGTTGGCTTTAGGCTCAACACTTTCCCATCCATTGCTTGGAGATCAGATAAGATACCAGAATCAAAGCATGTAGCAAAGCAGATCTACAAGTTGAATCCAGACAAAAGTTGAATGAACAATACAACGAGCATCAATAACTGTTTGGCAGTACATTGAAATTTTTTTATTACCTTTCCATTTCTTGCTCGGACAGAAACATGAGATAGTACATCAGGCATGTCAGGTGTCAGCACTGCAACAGCACCATCAGGAATCTCCTCCTCTCCTCTCACGCGTTTCGCAACTATAATCGTAGGTCTGTCGTAGGTTTTGTTCTGCACAGTGAGCAATTCATCCACGACAATGACATATCCAACGACCTCCACAGGACTTATAACCTGCCAACTGATCAAGAGAAAATGAAGCAACATTAGATACAACTTACCACAGAATCATAATAATCAGGCAGATAATTTTTTTTTCCATCTAACCTTCCCAAGTTGGCAGTCTGCCTAAGAACTGGGTCAAGTCGGTTAACTAGTGACGACAATGCTGCAGCAGATCCAGCTCGAATGATCTCTTCAGTAAATATACTAACCTGTTAAAGTGGTTAAAATAAATATTATATACTCTATCTCATGTCCCAGGGATATATATAATAAATGGAAGTGTAGCTTACAGCCCATTGATCGACTCCAAGACAAGATCCAAGATACTCAGCCGATGGTTGCAAAACTTCAAGGTACCTCTCAGCTTTGCTTGCCAGTGCCAATCGACTTCTGTCAAGAACAGATTTTGCGTACAGAGCCCAATTCTCTTTTTTGCTCTTGAACATGTTGAGGGCAAATTGCCATCCCTGCAAAACCAGTGGAATAGAATCATGCATCTTTTCTAAATTCTTCACATTTTGGACCATGGACCTTTAGCCACTAGGAATAATTAGAGGGATCTATATTCTTATCTAAAACCTGAATACACAAGTGGAAAAGGTAAGAATAAAAAAGACTATAAGGTAGTCAAGAATGCAAGATCTTGATGAAACCAGTCTATAGTTAATGTTCCACAGCAAACATGGCAAAGTCACTGAATATTTACCTTCAAGCAGTAGATAAGATCTTCATTGTCATCTGACGAAAGGGCAAGATTTTCAAGAACGAGGCTGATGAAGTACATAATTTTCTGTAACATTAAATCATTATATAAGATGAAGAGAATTATGAAGAAGAAACAAAAACAAAGAAGGATGTGAAACTATTGGCACATTACCTCAGGTCCAGCATCATTCAATTGCTCATATCCTCTTTCAATAGCTGTTCTGACAGTAGAATCAAGAGCCAGGTCCAAGAATAATAGATCCTTGAGGCGGTCATGAGACTTCAGCAGAAGTGGCCTTAGCTCTTGACGAGCTTCGAGCAAACCCTACATCAATATTCCTCCTCATGATAAGTAAAACATGTAGAAATATCGACCAAGTATATAGGAAAGCTTAACACACCTCAAGAAGTGGCTCTACATTCTTTTCTTCAACATGTTGTAGGACGAAACGAAGCAAGTCCTGTTGAGGGAAAGGCCAACACAGTTTAAGTTGTGCTGAATTAACAAGTATATTAAATTCTTGTAATGTGTAAAGAAGATGAGAGGAAAGGCGTACTGGATATCCAGAAGGCAATCCCGATATAGGATTTATCTGCACCCCAACCATGAAACCTTCACCCTGAAGGACAACACAAATGTTTCAGTTGCCAATTTCAAGAAAGAGACATTAACTGTAACTTTTCAGTATAACGGCATTACATCATCTTGGTAGCCCATGCAATTTTGTATAGCTGACTCCAGGTCTGCCCCTGAATGAACAGCCTAAAACAGAGTAAAGACCTCAAATTACATGATCTCCCTTATGAAATTAGACAAAGGTTTCAGAAGAAAGGCAGCTAACACAAAGTTGGGGAATCAACCTTTAAAGTCCTCATGTAGTGTCCAAGATCACGGAGAAGACCATCTTTTTGTTCTCTTCTAAAACTTGGTTCAGAGTGTATGGCACGATCATAACTCAAGAGTCGCTCTTTGGTTATGCCGTTGTCGTTCAAAGTCTTCCAGTAAACACTCATGTCAAAGTCACTTTTGACATAATCCATCAAAGCCTACATCAACAAAAGTGTCAACAGAAAGATTAGAATCGGAATCATGAACTATTATGTTATTACGGTTAATCAAACGTCAAATACCTGACAGATGACAACATCATCAGGACTAGTGTTGTTATGCAACTTCTGATGCCATTCCTCCATCATTCCACCCGCGCAGTCATTGTTCCTCTGCAAACAGGAACTTCACTCACTCAACAACCGAAAAAAGTTGACTAATCATTTTTCAAATAAATAAAAGAACTTGCAGGCTAACGAGGGCATCCCATCTTCATAAGCCAAACTTTTCATCTTATTATATTTTTGAAAAGATTATAAGAAATCTAAAGACCAACCTGGATGACTAGAATTTCGTCTCGGATTCGTTGCCCAACATCTCCTTCACCGCCTCGACCAACAGTAGACATTATCATCCGTAACAGTTCTCTGTACTCTGGATAACTTGCATATACTTCCTGTAGAACGTCAGTCAGCCTATCCTGCGCTCGGCTTATCTCCCTGCAATAAAATAGTTAGTTATGTAATTTACTGAAGGAAGCTTTAAATGAAGGTATCTTTTGCAGATGTCAGAACAAATTAGAAGGCTTCCATATTTTCTCCTGAGGCTGAACAAGAAGCGTGGAAAGAATCTAAAAATTCATTACTATCACATTTCTTGAACTGTACCTTGGCTTAACATTATAGTTTTTGTTCCACACAAGCTGTCTTGTAGCCATAAACCTCATCCAGACTAAGATCCCTGCAAAGCCCAAGTGACCAGCATTTTTTGCCTGGTCCACAAGATCTGCTGCAATGTTGAATCTAAAAATAAAACAAGCAAGAATGATCCCGTCATTAAAGTCAGAATGTCTTCCTGAAGTTGCAAATCATCACTTCATGCACTAAAGAGATGTATGACTCAGAATATAAAGTTAGTGATTGTGGAACATAGATCACTCATTGTACTAGTAAGCAGAAAATATTAAGAACCAGAATGCTTGACATTTAAACTCACCGATGCATGAAAGACTTTTGGGCCTCACTCTCCAGATCTGCGATTCTATCCAGTAAATTCTTGGCTGTACCTTTTCCATCACCATAATCCTTTCAAATGAAACAATTAAAATTTAAGTCTCCAGGAGACAATAGACTCAATTAAAAATGCTTTTCAGAAAACCAATAAGGAAGAGGAACCTTCTGAACAAGTTTTTCTTCTTTAGCAAAGTCCACATAAAAGTCCCTGCCACTATTTTTGATCCACCTTTCACCAGCCTTGAGTACAAACGGCATGCCCTTGTAACTGTCGCCTTCTATTTCCACCTCAAAAGTTTGCACCTACAGTTTAAAATGAGGCTTTTACATACCCAGTCTGGATTCAAATGCTATGAGGTTTATAGGATTTAATAGATTCCACTGGTCATACCGGACTAGGAAGATCTGTTGAGGCAGTGGTGAGTTGTGTATCAACAGCACCACGTACTGGCAAAGAGTTTGGTGGCAGTATATCTGAAGGTGGGTCCTGCAGTGTCAAAAAGTGACCAAACCAGAGATCTGATTAAAAGTATGCTCTTGTTTGATTGATAAATACATAAGAAAATCTTACCAACCACTCTCCACCCTTTTGAGACAAAGCCCAGTGAAGGGTAATTGTCTCTTTGACATCAGTTGCCAGATGAATTTTCGTCTTTCCAGAGAGTTTAGTGACAAGAACCTAAATCGAGAGAACAATGACTTGTCATTAGAATATGATTGCCGGAAGCATATCTAACCAAAAACAGAAATAGAAAGAGAGAGCAAAGATAGATACTCTCAACTCACCAAGATTGTGCCGCCTTCAAGCTTGAACGTTTTCTTGCTAAAGATTGGAGTAGTTTCTAGTTCCTCCTTTGCTTTGGCGTACATCTCGAGAGTTGTTAAGGCCCTTGGTTCAGTTGAGGATTTGGATTTTGATTCAACAACACCAGCAACGTGCTTGCATATAAGCTCATTGAGGTCCCTTCCTTTGCGCTGGATCTTCTCAGTGTTGGTATATTTTTTCTGCTTCGGTTGCTTGGAAACTTTTTTCTGTGAATCCTGTCCACTGGATGAAGTCTCCTTAGATTCCGGAGAGGAGTCACTAGTGTTGTTATCTTTCTTCAACAGTTTTGCTCGGAGATCTTCCACTGAAGCACCTCTCATCATTTCCTCCCTTAGCTCCGTACGAGCAGCTTCATACTCCTCCTATTGACAATAGACTAGTTACTCTGCTTAAGTCTTAACAATTAATAAAGGATATAACACAATGTGGAGTACTTGATATAGATGCAACTAGATTTATACAAGTTTAAACAGATATCAAAGAAAAAAATCCTTAGAGATATGGTTGTATAGGTACAAAGTCACACCTTCTCTTTCTCCGGGGAGTAATTTTGTTTACCATTACGTTCCCATCTAATATATGCTTGGACCTGTACAAGATCTTCAGGAACAGAAACATTGTGTTCCACATTCTTCCCCATGGGTAAGTTTATATGAAAATTTTGACCGTTGTTTTTGTACCTGCATATGTTAAGAGTTAAGATTATGAGAAAGGACAATAACTTTAAAACAAAATTAAGTAGCTCTCTGTTCTAGTTTAAATAGTAAGAAGAAGAGAAAACAGACTCACCATTTGTTCCGACTTTCGTCAAATATAAGAAACTCAATAGCTTGTATGGCCTGATCGTCTATCTCTAGTTTAAGGTAAGAATTGCCACCGGACTGTGAATGAAAACCAAAAGCACCATTAAAGAATCTGAAGTTACACAAGTACCGGTGTAAATGTATGTGGGGGGAATGAAATTTTAAAAACTCACTTTCACAAATGGTGTTCTAAGCGCTCTGTTCTTGTAGTTTATAGTTCTGTCCGGAGAGTGAGAAGGTAGAACCCATTTTCTGAAGCGGAACATAAGAAAGTAAGTTAACAAAAACAGTGTGCCATTAGTAAGCTTGAAGAAACATATTAACTAGGCAAGTTGAACATCATTTGTAAGAGAGCATACTCTTTGTTGTCACGTATTGCACCCCAGTGCAGAAGCAATGAGTCACTTGTATGAGCTATCTGGATATTTACTTCTCTTACATTTGCAGTAGTGACTCCGACCTATTGAATTACCATCACGTGAACATTATTATGGCTACAAATGGTAAGAAGATGATATCCTATTGTTTGTAAAAAGGTTAAACTTACCAGTAAGTCAATGTTTCCATCAAGATTAAATTTCT
>OVBX01005658.1:0-12817 GCA_900406325.1 Erucastrum elatum
GGCGAGCTACGAGGAACAGAGGAGGCTGAACCAGCAGATGATGGACATGATGAGGACGTTGTACCCGAACGTCCAGTTCCCGACGGCCCAAAACCCGAACCCGAACCCGAACCCGAACCCGTAGATTTTTTTTTTTCAAAAATTTGTAATGTTTTTTTAATTTGTAAGATTCTGAATTTTTATTTTATAATTTCGAAATTAAATTTCTAAATTTTAATTATTATTTTCGAATTTATATTTCTAAAATTTTTTTTTTTAAAATTTTTTTTTCAGAATTCCGAGAAACGTTTCCTCGGAATTTTCCGAGGAACCTTTCCTTCGGAATATTCCGAGGGAACGTTCCTCGGTTTATTCCAAGGAAAATTCCGAGGGACATGGTCCTCGGAATATTCCTCCGTTTCCGAGGATGACTTATCGTCGGAATGGTCGTCGGAAAATACCGATGGAGAATTCCTCGGTATATACCGACGACCATTCCGACGATAGGACATCCTCGGAAACTCCTCGGTATGTCTGTTCCTCGGAATGTCCTCGGAATTTCCGAGGAAATTCCGAGGAAATTTCAAATTCCGAGGAGTTTTGTCTGAGGGATAATTTCCTAGAAATTCCGTCGGAATAGCGTTATTCCGACGGAATTCCTAGGAATTTGTCCCTCGGAAAACCCTTGTTTTCTTGTAGTGTTACTTTATAGGTAGGAAAATAGGATATCTAATAGTTAGAAAGTTGCTAGAGGTTTTTCTCAATGGATAAATAAGTTAAACGCAATGCTTATTAACAGTTAAGCTTATCAAGAAAAGAAATATTATTTAGTCACGGCATCTACAAGGAATGGATAATGGTATATGCTATGAGCTTATGAATTTCTAAATTGTAAACGTAAATAAATACTCCCTCTGTTTTTAAATGGTAGTTGCTTTAGAATTTTCACACTTTTTAATAAAACACATTAAAACTTAGTTATAAATGCATAGTTTTCTGTAATTTTATATTTTCTATATTTTTAAACCAATTAGATTTTATAAAATGCAATCAATGTTTTTGAACTTCACAATTATTCATTATTAGTTGACAAAATTTGCATTGAAAATATAAAAAACTATTTTTTAGAAATAAAAATTTTCTCTAGAACTATCAACTTTTAGAAAATGAGGGAGTACGTAATTGTAGCAGGGGAGAAAAAAATAACACAAATAGCAAAAATATAGAATGATATGTATCACGTGGCCACCTTTCTGTGTTTAAACACAGCCAATAAGTTTGACTCTGGAGCACTTCAAGCTCCGTCCAACAATTAGCATTTCATGATTCTATATTTTCATTTTAAACTCTAAAAATTATGATCGCAGGTGTTTCGTAAAAAGATTATTTTCCAAAAAACCAAAATAATAAAGAAATAACTGAGAAAGATAGGAAGAGGAACATAGAAAATATGGGAAAATTTTAGTTAGTTAGTGAATTAGAGTTTTTTTTTGTATATAGGGACAAATTTTCCTTTCGTAAACTCGAATACTCAATCATCAAATTTGCATGCCACCAAATTTGAATATTTAACCCATAATCAGAAACAGTAGAAAATATAATCATAAAAATAAGATGGCAAAACAAGTTGAGCTACTAGATAATATTAATATTTTAGTGTGATACAAAATATCAGAATATGACTTATCAATTCCAAAACTAATATCAGGTTTGATGAATTTGTTATTATTGTTACTCTTAAGCAAAGAACAAGAACACTAAAACGAATAACTAATTGAGTTGTCTCTATTTGGTACATCCCCCCCCTAACAATCACATCTCAATAATCTTAATACATACTATTGTTTTTTTCAATACTTTGTTTATTAATTAATTTCGCTGAAACCCTAATTGGGTTTACTATTTTGAATGTTCTCCAGCAAATATGTAACCTGCTTACCATGCCATATCACACAGAAACTGACAAACATACACACACATAAATTCACCTCTAATCCTAAACATAATAATGGGGGTTACCAAAACTTTTGACTGAAGACTATTATAAGCAAAGCAATGACAATAATGTTATTCTTCTTGTTTATTTTTCCCTATAAAAGGAGATTTTCCATAAGCTCTTAGGCTTTGTCTTAATAACACTGTGTATAGTAGTTTCTAGGTCTAAACTTTAAAGTTGTAGTTTTTTTGACCCAGGATTACTGATAAAGAAAGCACTTTTTGTTACCATAAATGAGACATCAATATGTTTTATCTATCAAAAGATCACAGAAAGGTTAATAATAATGGAGAGTCTTTCACAGTGACCTACCTACAGTTGGGTATTATTTTGAGGGTGGGAGGTAGAATTGCATGGTTTGTTGCATAAAACCTGAGCCCGTGGCTCAATATGGCTAAAACCCACATTGTCCTGTGATTGGTTTAACCTAATGGGTCCCATGAGCCGAGTGAGAATCTCTCACCAAAAGACAAAAAGTATAATGATAATAATGTAAATTTCAACTCTCAGTTTAATTATCTCATCTGAACAGATAATTAGCAGATACAGTGGTTGACAACAAGATCTAAAAGCTGATGTATACATTATTTTGCAATAAGATCAATCTTGAGTTTGACCACTGGGATTAGTAAATGAATCAAATAATGACAATGATTAAGAACACATGACAGGCAGATCTAAAGAGGAGATTCTGAGCATGAATGAGAACAAACTGAAAAGTACTTATAATGTTAGTTTATTTTGCTACCCTGGTGTCAAAGATTGCAAAAGATACAGGGATTTTAGCATAGATATGAAGGAGAAACAATTATCAAGTCAGTAATGTAAAGCTGGAAACTCTTTTTTCCCATGTGTAATATATAACTATACGAGTCAAGTTTCAAGTTTCATGTTACAACATCATCAATATGTTATCATTAGTTTATTACCAAATCTAGTGGAGAGGAAGAGCCCACAACTGATCTCCGAAAACGAAGCTGTAAACTTGCCTAATGTTTGCATATGATGATGCTCTATGAAACACAATAAACTAGAAGGCAAGAGGAACCTTCATTTTATAATTCTTGATTTTTTTATTAGTCCAAACCAAAAAAACTGCCCTTTCACACGGATAATAAATAATGCATGTTTCTATAAACAGATTTAAGTTTTTTTTAATGGTTAAACCTTTTTTCATTCTGCAACTACATTGTTTATTATTATCTAACCAGAGTTATGTGTACAGACTTGCCTTGCCTATTTAAGCACTCATCATAATGGTTGAAGAATATGGGCCAGCACTAAACTCCTCTTTCTTCTCCTTCTTCATTTTCTTTGTCTCTTTCCTCTTCACGTTTTCAGTTTCTGTCTAAAGAAAGAACACAAACCAAAGAAACAAGTCATCTATACTCTTAAATTGTCTTGTGATGTGGGCATTGTTCATTTGGGTTTCTTTGCTTCTCATAACCATCACACATTGGGTTTACAGCTGGAGAAACCCCAAATGCAGAGGGAAACTTCCACCAGGTTCAATGGGTTTCCCATTACTCGGGGAGACTTTCCAGTTCTTCAAGCCAAACCCAACTTCAGACATCCCTCCTTTTATCAAACAAAGGGTTAAGAAGTGAGTCATGTCTCTTTTCTCATTCAAACCAATGTGAGTAATGCTTCTGTTTGTTAAACAATGGTTATAAAACTGTTGTTAATTTGTTCAGGTATGGACCAATTTTCAAGACCAATCTGGTGGGGAGACCAGTGATTGTATCAACAGATCCTGATCTGAGCTACTTTGTGTTTCAACAAGAGGGTCGGTGTTTCCAGAGTTGGTATCCAGACACTTTTACCAATATCTTTGGGAAAAAGAATGTGGGTTCACTACATGGGTTTATGTACAAGTACCTTAAAAGCATGGTCTTGACTCTATTTGGCTATGATGGTCTCAAGAAGATGCTTCCTCAAGTAGAGCTGACTGCAAACAAGAGATTAGAGCTTTGGTCAAATCAGGAATCAGTAGAGCTTAAAGATGCAACCGCAAGCGTGAGTCTCAAACATATATACTTTTCTGTTTCAGATATAATCATGTAATAATAAGTTTATTCCTTGTTGCTAACATGTTGCTATATCAAACATCTTATCAGATGATATTTGATCTCACCGCAAAGAAGTTGATCAGCCATGATCCAGACAAGTCATCAGAGAATCTAAGGGCAAACTTTGTTGCTTTTATTCAAGGACTGATCTCCTTCCCTTTTAACATTCCAGGCACAGCTTATCACAAATGTCTTAAGGTGGTGAATCATCATATGAATTCTTACCAACAGTGGTTATTTAAAGCATTGCCTGTCTATGGTATGGTACTAATGCTGGAGCTGATCTTGCAGGGTAGGGAAAACGCAATGAAAATGCTAAGGAATATGCTTCAAGAAAGGCGCAAGAAACCGCGGAAGAACCCAAGTGACTTCTTTGATTATGTCATTGAAGAGATTCAGAAAGAGGGTACAATTCTAACAGAGGACATTGCACTTGACTTGATGTTTGTCTTGCTATTCGCCAGCTTTGAAACAACTTCTCTCGCTATAACTTTAGCCATCAAGTTTCTTTCAGACGACCCTGAAGTTCTGAAGCGTTTAACGGTCAGTGAAGATATAATAAAACCCCATAGATCTCTTAGCAATAATACTAAACTGTGTTCATCTTCTCACCAGGAAGAACATGAGACGATTCTAAGAAACCGGGAAGATGCAGAGTCTGGACTTACATGGGAAGAATACAAGTCAATGACTTACACATTTCAGGTTGCTTAAGAGTTTCATAAAAGTAACGAATGATAATTCTCTACGTTTCAGTAGCTGACTAAGTCTTATATTCCTGTAAAGCAGTTCATAAACGAAACAGCAAGACTGGCAAATATAGTTCCTGCAATCTTCAGAAAGGCCTTGATTGATATAAAATATAAAGGTATGATAAAAATAAAATAAATAATGATTTAACAGCCTCTTTTTATATATATATATATTATCATTAAAGACTTTGTCAATGATGCAGATTATATAATTCCAGCCGGCTGGGCGGTGATGGTCTGTCCTCCAGCTGTACATTTGAATCCAGATAAGTATGAAGATCCTTTAGTTTTCAACCCATCAAGATGGGAGGTGAGGTCAAACCCTTCTACATAACTTGTACTAAAAGTAAAACTGAAAAACACTAAATTTTTAAATTGATGTCATACACAGGAATCAAACTCTAACAATGCATCTAAGCACTTCATGGCGTTTGGTGGAGGAATGAGGTTCTGTGTTGGAACTGACTTCACTAAATTGCAGATGGCTGTGTTTCTTCACAGCCTGGTAACAAAATACAGGTTCGGGAAAAGCAAATCATCATACAGATTTCATTCTTTTCTACAGATCAAAAATAAGGTTGGAAACTGATTTTGATCATTTATGTCCCTTGAAATCATCAGGTGGGAGGAGATAAAAGGAGGGAATATACTACGAACTCCAGGATTACAGTTTCCAAACGGTTACCATGTCAAACTCCATAAGAAAACAGACTAGATAATTTATAAGTTAAACATATATAAGTTAGTAGGATAAGCTGTTACATTTTTCTTAAGATCACATTCATCTTTTAACACCCTAGGTTTAAAGGGGGGGGGGGGGATGTTGGGTCTGCTTTGAATCCATTTGTCTTAATTAGCTGATTAGCTGCAAGGTGAATACACAATTTTGATTTCAAGCAGGAGTTTCTTCTGTGTGTCTGGTCATAAACTGTAATAATGTATAGTATTTGATCACATGCATGTAAAAAGACTACAAGTAAATGTACCTTTTAACTCCTGAGATGCATCAGGAGGGTGTTTTCGATGATATCAATGAAAGTCCTTAAATAGTGATATACTTAATCATAGTGAATGAATCATGGATTTTTATACTTGTTCAAATCTAAAAAACTTGCAGAACCTCGCTAAGCCTAATCTAACCTGCAGACAATGTAGATACACATCTGATCGCTGTTAAATATCATTATATCAAGTCCGGGCAATTCAATAGTGTCCGGTTAAATATTGACCAATTTAAGCTTCTCAATCTCACTCATCCTGATCATAAAACTTTCTCTCAAGAAGCACATAATTAAGTAATTCTTTTTTTTGGACAAAAATTAAGTAATTCAAATGTAGAAAACTTGGTTAGAAACAAAAAAGCTCTACACATATATGAATGAAGAAGCATATATATTACTAATTAAACATCGATTTACCTTAATCATTATCTAGTTTCATAGGTATCCTGTATCCCCGAGAATCTACCAGGATAGGTTGGCTGCTTTAGCTGTTTTATGAACTAAGGATTAGCTTTAGCGTGAAGATTGCATATCTTGAGACACAATCCAACTCCATTGCAGCTCAGAAACTGCATATCTAGCGTCAGATTCCCTATCATATACCTTGATAGTATCGGTTGAATCATGAGATCATGTTTAACATGCAGATGGACGAACTTCTTCTACAAAATATTGAGGAGTCATATATCTGATGTTAAGTGGGTATTAAGCCTAGTCACTGACCTGATAAGGATGATTCATGCAGGAGGATCCATTGTTATTATCCTGCTTTCAAAGGATTAGCAAATATTTTTACCACAAAATGAAAGATTAGAAAATTCTAAAATAGTAGTATCAAAATACGCAGACACATTTAATGCATAGTTCTTAAATAACCTCGTATTTGTTGAATATTTACCTTTGTACCCCGGTTACTTGTCCGGGTGTTGACCGTTGACAAATAAATATTAAGTTAATTTCCTTTAATCATCGTCATCTTCGTCTCTCTCACTCTGTACACGATCGAAACCCTAGCAATTCCAATTTCGTCTCCAGAGATCGAATCCTCACCTCTCTATGGCGTAACTCCTCCCCAATTTCATCAATTAAGGTAAACAATGTCAACGGAGACTACAACGAACCCCTCCGTCGCCATCGATCCGGCACCGTTGCTCTCGAGCGGCGATGAAAACGAGGGAATCAACAACAGCCGCGGAGAAAGGAGATCCGTCAGGAGGCAAGGGCTGAGGGAAGCGGCTAGGTTCCTAAGCCGCGCGAGCAGCGGACGAGCGATGCGGGAGCCTTCAATGCTCGTGAGGGAAGCTGCGGCGGAGCAGCTCGAGGAGAGGCAGAGCGATTGGGCTTACTCGAAGCCCGTCGTGGTGCTCGACGTCGTGTGGAACTTGGCCTTCGTCTCGGTGGCTGCTGCGGTTCTGGCGATGAGCAGGGACGAGAATCCGATCATGCCGCTTAGGGTTTGGATCTTGGGGTACGCGTTGCAGTGCGTGTTGCATATGGTTTGTGTGGTTCTTGAGTGTCGGAGGAGGAATAGGAGGAGTTCACATGAGCAGCTGGAGAGCGATAGCAGCAGGTGTCTATCTAAAAAGGCTAATTAATTTAATACCATGGCTCTGGTTGTTTTGTTTTATTATCTCACTTACTGTTTCCAATGTCCAAAGCAGTGTGGCGAAACATCTGGAATCTGCCAACACCTTGTTCTCGTTTATTTGGTGGATCATTGGGTTCTACTGGGTATCTGCTGGTGGCCATGAGTTAGCACAAGAATCCCCACGGATTTACTGGTTTTTTTTTTTTTTATTTCCTTCTATAATATTTATAAGGTTTATATAGGCTAGTAAGTGTCTGAATGAATGCTTTGTTTATTTCAGGTTGTCTATTGTGTTTCTTGGTTTCGATGTGTTCTTCGTTGTCTTCTGTGTTGCGTTAGCCTGCGTTATTGGCATTGCTGTTTGCTGTTGCCTGCCATGCATCATTGCAGTTTTGTACGCTGTTGCAGATCAGGTACTTGTCATAACCATTTGATCTTATATCCTAAGTCGCTACATGGTGCTAGTTGTTTTAACACGACACGATGGAAAAAAAAACAGGAAGGGGCTTCGAAAGAAGACATTGAACAGCTCACCAAGTTCAAGTTTCGCAAAGTTGGTGATGTCGACAAACACGCTGGTGATGAGGCTCAGGGAAACACCGATGGAATAATGACCGAGTGTGGTACAGATTCACCCATTGAACATACGCTTCTGCAGGAGGATGCAGTAAGCATATACACTATAACATATAAATTTCACTCCTCCCATCTTAAAGATCAAAACACTAGAGAGGTTATGCTTTTTGATTGTGCATTACAGGAATGTTGCATCTGTCTATCTGCTTATGAAGACGGAACAGAACTAAGGGAACTTCCTTGTGGCCACCATTTCCACTGCTCATGCGTAGACAAGTGGTTATACATAAACGCGACTTGCCCACTCTGCAAATACAAAATCCTCAAGAGTAGCAACTTGGATCGTGAGGAAGTCTAGAAGAAACAGCTTTACTCACTCGTCACCCACCCCATTTAATCAAAGGAACTTGGGGAGTCGAGAGGTAAAAAGTAGTGTTTTTTAGACATGATGCGTTGTTTGTGATATCACAAATTTATTATACGTTTGTTTGTTTTTTTTATATATTTTGGTTTGAAAAGGAATCAGGTTCTGTACATCTTATATATATCATCTTTCACTTGTAACAAGTCTTTTGTATTACCTCGAATTGTCAGAGAGACTTCACGATCTGGAGATTGGCCATTGAAGATTTTGCTAGTAGATTGTATGTTTTTCAAGTGTCAAGTCCAGCTTGGTCGGTGGTTAAGAATCTTGAATGGTTAATCTCTGATATTAAAATCACTCATCTGTCATCTAGGTAGCTCAACTTGAATTTTGGATGAAATGGATCCAACAAAAGGCTAAATTTCAACCGGAGTTTTTTAATCAAACCAAGTCGGATTTAATTTAGTTGTGTAATAATGGAGACGTGTAAAAATCGACCAATACAGACCAACATCGAGCCAAAACCAAAAAAAAAAAACTGCACTATTATATCGGTTTAAATTTTGTATTATACTTCCGACAAAATATCTCGTATATGTCGGTTTGATTGAGGCCGGTCAAATGAAATTGAATCGGTTTCGTCGATAATTTGCGGTTTTGTCCGTGTCACTGAAAGCTCGTGCCGAAGCTCTTTGGAGGGATTAGAAGAGACATAAAAGAGTGTGAGCTTTGAGCTGGGAGGAAAGGAACGATTCAGGTTGAGAGACGATGTTGTTGATGATTCATAATCAAAGTGCCAAAGCTTTGAGATCTGTTGGGCCACGATTCATGGAGACAGGTATTTTGAGGACTTCTTTACTCCGCAGCCCTTACGAGGTCTTGTGTTTCGTCTGCGAACGAGGCTTTTCTGGTGGTGTCAGCAGCAGCGATAGAAAGATCGTTTCTTCTTACAAAGAGAGATTGAGAAGTGGACTCAACGATATCAAGAAGGATGATGCTGTTTCTCTCTTTCAATCCATGATTCAGGCTCGTCCTCTTCCTACTATCGTAGATTTCAGTAGATTGTTTAGTGCAGTAGCCAAAACGAAACAGCACGATCTCGTTTTAGCTCTCTGCAAGCAAATGGAAACGAATGGGATTGCTCATGACAACTACACGCTGAGTATTGTCATCAATTGCTTCTGCAGGAGTCGTAAACTCGGGTTTGCTTTTTCTGTTATGGGAAAGATGTTGAAGCTTGGGTATGACCCCGACACAGTCACATTCTCAACTTTGATTAACGGTTTATGTCTCGAGGGTCTAGTTTCCGAAGCTGTGGAGTTAGTTGATCGAATGGTTGAAATGAAGGTTTTTCCAAATCTCATCATACTTAGCACTCTTGTCAATGGTCTTTCTCTCCAAGATAGGCTATCTGAAGCAATGGCTTTGATAGATCGAATGATGGCTAATGGATGTAAACCCGATCAGTTTACCTATGGTCCGGTTTTGAACAGAATGTGTAAGTCAGGGAACACTGCCTTGGCCTTGGATCTTCTCAGAAAGATGGAAGATAGAAAGGTCAAGCCTCACGTAGTCACATACAGTATGATTATCGATGGTCTTTGCAAAGATGGGAGGCTCGAAGATGCACTCAGCCTTTTCAATGAAATGGACACCAAAGGATTCAAAGCAAATGTATTTACCTACAACTCTCTCATAGGAGGCTTCTGTAGTGCTGGAAGATGGGATGATGGTGCACAGTTGCTGAGGGATATGATCAGAAGGGAAATTACCCCAGACGTTGTCACTTTCAATATGTTGATTGATTGTTTTGTGAAAGAGGGAAAGTTTAACGAGGCTAGAGAATTGTACAATGAGATGATCACAAGAGGCTTAGATCCTGATATCTTTACTTATAATTCGTTGGTTTATGGGTTTTGCATGGAGAACCGCTTTGATGAAGCCAACCAGATGATGGACCTGATGGATAGCAAGGGGTGCGATCCTAGTATTGTGACGTTTAGTATCCTTATAAATGGATATTGTAAGGCTAAACTGGTTGATGAAGGTATGGAACTCTTCCGCAAAATGTCTCTGAGAGGAGTGGTTGCTGATACAGTCACTTATAGCACTCTCATCCAAGGCTTTTGTCAATCTGGAAAACTTAATGACGCCAAGGAACTCTTCCAAGAGATGGTCTCTCAAGGTGCTCATCCTCATATTGTGACTTATGGTATTTTGCTGGATGGCTTGTGTGACAATGGAGAATTAGAAGAGGCTTTGGGAATACTTGAAAAAATGCACAAGTGTAATATTAATCCTGGTATTGGTGTATATACTATCATCATTCACGGAATGTGCAATGCTAGTAAGGTCGATGATGCTTGGGATCTATTCTGCAGCCTACCTTCGAACAGAGTGAAGCCCAATGTTAAGACATTCACCGTAATGATTGGAGGATTGTGTAAGAAAGGTTCTCTGTCTGAAGCAAATGCGATGCTTAGAAAAATGGAGGAAGACGGGATTGCGCCAAATGATTGTACATACAACATATTAATCAGAGCTCATCTTGGAAGCTGTGACATAACCGCTTCAGTTGAACTTATCGAAGAAATGAAGAGGTGTGGGTTCTCAGCAGATGCTTCCACCATGAAGATGGTTATGGATATGTTGTTGGATGGTAGATTGGACAAAAGCTTTCTAGATATGCTTTCGTGAATGGCTCATCTAACTACGAGCAGTGCTGGTTAGTCTTTACGAGGTAATTGGGTTTACTAGGTGAAAACCAGTTTTTTTTTTGTTGTGTAAAAGTGCAACTGAAGTATGTCAAGGATCAATGTGGTTTTGTCAGAGATATAATGAAACTGCAACGTTATAGTTTATCAAAGGTTTCTTGGCTTTGAAAAGTTTGGGAAAATGGTCAAGTTATTAACAACAACTAAGCCAAACTTGCGAGATTACTAACTCCGTAGAAGAGTTCCGAAAGTTTGAGCATATTCTTTGAGCAAGCTCTTCTTTATTTAAGCTGCATCTTTTCCTTTTTTGACCATGTTCATCTGTATACTTTGCTTTTTAACTTTTACTTGTAACGTTAGGAACAAATGCAATTGGCTTTTCGTGCATTTAACTGAAGCTTACATGATCTGTTTTGAAAAAAAACCAGCTTATTCCACTACTGTCTAAATGTCCTTTTCTTAGGATGATAAATATGGTACGTAAGAAATATTTTTTGTGTTTAGCTACAATGAGCATTGATATATGATGAATGTTCTTGTCTTGTCCCTGACATGTCATATTTTTTTTTCTCTCTGCTGATTCTTCTCAGGTTTCTTGCTGGGGTCTTGAAGTTGCAGAACGATTGCGTAAAGACTGATTGGTGGCGGGTTTTAATGGGATGCTAAAGTTGCTAGTGTGATGAAACTGTTACTAGCATCTTTTGAACATAAGCTTATATTGTGTTTGTGTTTACTACATTCCTCTTGAGTTGATAGAACCAAAACTCCGATTGGATGTTAGATGACCACGTAATTCATTAATCTCAATAGTTTTCCCATGAGGAAAATTAAAATTCACTTGAACTGGTTTTTTATTTTTATTTTATTTTAGAAAAATCCAACATGGTTTAGATAGATGATTAGCTAACCGGATTTAGATATACGGTTATCTATCCCGGATTTTGTACTTTTAACAAAACAAAAGAATTAAACCGAGTTGATTCCAGAACGATTGTGTAAATGCTAAAGATACGACGGTTTAATGAGATGCTAAAGTTGGTAGTGCAATGAAACAGTTATTTAGTCTCTTGAACCAAAGCTTAAATTTTGTGTTCATGTTTCATTTTCGACCGGTATAATTGTAAGTTAAACCGGGTTTTAAATGATATAAACTGAACCAAAACTCCGATTGGTTGTATTTCCTTAAAAAAAAAAAACTAATCGTATGTTTCGGTTTGATTTGGACCGGTTGAATGAAATTGAATTGGTTTCGTCGATAATTTGCGATTTTGTCCGTGTCTTTGGCTCTTTGGGAGGGTTTAGAAGAGACATAGAGACAGTGTGAGCTTTGAGCTGGGGGGAAAGGAACGATTCAGGTTGAGAGACGATGTTGATAATTCGGAATCATCGGAGTGCCAAAGCTTTGAGATCTGTTCAGCCTCTTCTCCAGGAGACAGGTATTTTGAGGACCTCTTTTTTCCACAGCAGCGATAGAAATCTCTCTTACAGAGAGAGATTGAGAGGTGGACTCGTCGATGTCAAAAAGGATGATGCTGTTGCTCTCTTCCAGTCTATGATTCGGTCTCGTCCTCTTCCCACGGTCATAGATTTCAACAGATTGTTTGGTTTAGTAGCCAAAACAAAACAGCACGATCTTGTATTGGATCTCTGCAAGCAAATGGAACTGCAAGGGGTTGCGTATGATCTCTACACTCTCAATATTATGATCAATTGCCTTTGCCGTCTTCGTAAACTCGGTTTTGCTTTTTCTGTTATGGGAAAGATTTTGAAGCTTGGGT
>OVBX01005659.1:1035-12817 GCA_900406325.1 Erucastrum elatum
TCTGTAATCTCCTTCACTAACACAGCTTTTCTGCTTCCATCTTCTGTAACAAAAAACATAAAAGATTCAACCTCAAGATTTTTTAAGAACAAGAACCATATAACCGATGAATACTTTACCTCTTTCTTCTTCTATGATCCCACCGTTGTTGGCTTTAGGCTCCTCTGCTGAATCTTTCTTGTGTTCCAAGTCTTCTTCGTGATTTTGAGAACAAACCGGCAAATCCAAGACCAGTTTAGTTTCATTCTCTTGTTCATCAAGAAACTCTTCTGCTTCTTCTCTCAACAGTCCATATCTCAATCTATAAGCTTCAATTTCAGCTTCAAGCTCTTTCATATCCTCTTCTCTTTTAACCAACAAACCATTCATAGACTGCAAAGCTTCTTGATCATATTCCGCTTGCTCATCCATCATTCTCTGATACTGCAATGCCTCCATTTGAACCGCAGCTTTCTCTGCCTGAAGCCTTGTGATCATAGCCATTGCATTGTTTGCTGCAACAGCTGAAGCACTCCTCTCTTCATCTAACTCCATATACAAATCCATCAATGACTTGCGGTCCAATCTAACCTGTCTCTTCAAATGATGAAGTATTGAATCTCCATCCAACACTTCGGTCTCCGAGACATTTTGATCCATGAGAGACTTCTTCATAGATCTAACAGACCATCTTGGACTGTTCAGAGCTGAATCAGAGATCCCAAAGAATCTATTGTTCCCTCCTTTTACAAAACTCGGTGTTCTATCATCAACCGTGTCCCCCAAGGCACCTTTGGTGTTAACAGAATCTTCCTCCTCAGGCAACTCTGAGTACTTGATGTTAGATAAGTCCAACGTTCTTTGGTTGAATGAAAACCTAGGAGAAGGACTAGGACCAACAAAGAACGATTGATTGTTATTCTTTGGTTTTTCGGTTTTTATCTTCAAGAACTCTCCACAACAAGAACAATGTTTCTGTTGCTGAAACCTGTTGTTAGCTCTGTGGAAGTTTTCTTCCTTCTTCAAACCCGCAACCGGAAACGCTTGCTGAAGCTCGCGTTCGTCGATAAGAAGCTCAAGATCTTTATGTAAGATTCCAATAAGAGATTTGTAAGTATCAACATCTGATTCTTTCTCGGTTGCGAAAGAGAGGAG
Source organism: Erucastrum elatum (assembly GCA_900406325.1). Lineage (NCBI taxonomy): Eukaryota > Viridiplantae > Streptophyta > Magnoliopsida > Brassicales > Brassicaceae > Erucastrum > Erucastrum elatum. The sequence goes on from OVBX01005659.1 coordinate 2,170, forward strand.
ACATCCTTCACACATATGTTTGATCTCAGAGAGTTTCTTGTGGACATGACAATAAGCTAGAGAAGAGATGTTCCTCTTGTGTGAATCGCAGATTGAGTCGTTGTAATAGAAATCAGGGTTTGTTTTGACGAGAACATGGTCAAGTCTAGTGCAGAGGAGACAAGGGGTTCTAAGGTTGAAGAGCTTGGCGAACTGGTTGGAGAGGAACGCGAGGAGGCCGTCGATGAAGAGGAGGATGATGATGATCCATTCAAGAATAGCGTAGATGATGAAGTGTGGGAATGTTCCAAGTTCTTCTTCTATGAAGTTCTTGAAGGAACGGTTAGACATTGCAAAAAGATAGAATCAGCCACAGAGAAAAATGATGGGGAGCAAGAATAGAGAAGATGATCTAAAAAGGCCACACATGAAGATTGAGATGGTGGCAGAAGACGAAGAAAAGACAAAACAGAGGTTTATGACATTTATTATTTAGTATTCTATTTTTAGAAATAGAATTGGAATTTTAAGGTTGAAGGCCAAAAGTACCTGAAGTAACGGTTAATCGCAGATAAAAATGATGTATATACTCTCTCTGTTTTAAATTAATTATCGTTTTATAGTAGAATTTTTGTTTTAAAATAAGTGTCTTTTCGGTTTTTAATGCAAAATCTATTGATAATATTATCTATTATATTTATCTATTGGTTGAAATATCAATATTATTATTTATAAAGTGATTTTGCTTATTTGTCACATTCTCCATAATTTTAGCTAATTTTGTTTATTTGTCATATTCTTATTCGTTATTAGTTTTTAGATGGAAACATCAATTTATTAATTTAGATAATCTAAAAATTTCGAACTTTCTAATTGGTAAAATGATTATAATTATTCTAACTTTCACCAGATTCTTAATTTTGATTATTTGTCATATTTTTCTTAGTTTTTAGATTAAATCATCAATTTATTAATTTAGATAATATGAATATTTCGAAATTTCTAATTAATTTTTAAATCTAAATAATATAAATATTTCAAAATATCTATTGAAATTATGATTATAATGATTTTAAATATCACAAAATTCTTATAGTTTTTAGCTTAAATTATTAATTTATTAATTTAAATAATATAACTATTTCAAACTTCTAATTGGAATTACAGTTATAAATATTTTAAAAAAAGTTAGAACCAATTTTTATATTCATATGATGTAAGATGTTTTAAAATTTAAAATTTCATTTTTATCATTCAAATTGTTTCAATTATAGTTTTTGACATTTATATTTATGTACTTTTGATATTTGTTTTCTTTTAATTGGATTTTTATGTTTTTCTTCTTTCTTTGAGTTTGAATGACTAGAGCAAATTGGTGTTGTTACATGGAGTTTGAAATTATGAATTAAGTATTCTGAATTACTTCGGTAGTTATTTCATGTGTATGTTTTATTACTGTTTAATCTATAAGAAAAGTATGCTTTGATATTAAGTTTGGAGAGTTCCATGTGTATATATATAATGAAGAATTAGATTTAGCATTATATAATTAACCATAAATTAGCTTTAATAATATAAAAACTTTATTTAAAGTAAACTATTAAAATTTTTAGATAAGTCAATATATATACTGATCAAGTAAACAACAATGAAATATTGTAGTTATCTCAATTCATTTTTCTTTAAAAAAAAATATTCTAAATTATCATCAAACTTTTGTTTTTATCTATTTCTTGTTTTTTTTTTGTTTATTACTTATATTTTGTGTGTTTTAGTGTTTTCTGATAATTTAGTACATGTTTCTGGTTTAAAAATAAAAAGTAGATTAAGAGAGACCAAAAATTCACATTCTTAATTACTTTACTTAATTGTGTAGAATATTTGATATGCAATTATACTTTTATAATCTCATAGTCTTATACCTTCCTTTAAGGAGACGTAGACAGAAATGAAAATAGAAAAAAATTAAAATAATGAAAAATAGAAAAATAAGTTATCATCATGTTTAAATCATAATACATATATTTATAATTATTAGTAAAACACCTAATGGTTAAGTGTATTCGTAATGGTATTTTTATATAAAAAATATGTAAAATTAATTGTTTTATTAATATGTGTGCATAAATTTAGAACGACAACTAATATGGAATGGAATAAGTATTACTGATTTTTTTTTGGAATTTTCAGAGATAGTAATGTTTATAGCTAAGCATCCGCTTAAAGCAAGTATAGACTTAATTACACCTAATTACCATCATTATCAAGGGAAAGAAAACAAAAATCCACAAAAAGACAAAGTGGCTCATGAAACTGGCAGCATTACATTATCATGGTATATTAGAGGTTATAAACCAGATTTACATACGTTTTAGCTTCATCACGGCATCACCAAAAGATAAGATATAGTCAGCTCCTCCAACCTCTTTCTAGAATCCTTCTATCGTCTCCTTCGCTTTGCTGGCTCCGGCTGCTCTCATAGTGCCGGAGTCCGGTTTAAATTTCCTTTTGTTTCTCTTTTCCTTGTTATAATCTTCTTCATCCAGTTCAAGTTCTGTCTAGACATCTCTGGTTAGAATTGTGTTCTTCCAGTTTGATCCGATCTAGTTTTTTTGCCTTTCACCGATTTGCATGTTGGATTAGAGTACTCTTGGTTCTTCACCGGTTCGATCTTCTGCCTCATGTCTTTGTGCATGCGACAGAATCTGGTGTTGATTGGATTCGCTCCTTGTCATTAACCAATAGATCTGATCGAGATCTGCGCTTTCGTAAAGCTTTAAGCTGGCATCTCACGTCGTCTACTCTACGACTCTGCCATTTTCGGTTTGTAGGCAGGAATATATATTGTTCTGTTGTTCTCCCGGATCTTGCTGCTTTGGATTATCAATTGTCTGGGCCATTCACTATAGGAGGTCTCATGTTTCGATGGTTTGATCATGTTTGTATCCATCAATGTCTCTTCAAGGTTCTTCTCAAGTCTACATGCAATTTGTTCTATCCCCTTCTAGATCTGTTTAAATTTTTTTATGATGTTTCTAGATGTGAGCTTGTTATGTAGTTGTCTTTCTGTTTGGTTCACTGTTTTCTTTTCGTTTCCCTCTTTGGGCTTATGATTCTGGGGATCTAAATTTAGTCCGCCGGCCATGTTTTCCGGGGTTGCTTGTAATCGTCGGACTTTATAACTTTCGTGTTGAAGTTAATATAATCATATTTAATGTTAAAAAATGGGAGAATTAGAAAAATTAGACACTTTAAACTTTTGTTTGTCATTTTAGAACTTTTAATATTTTTTGACAATTCTAAACATGTTTTACCTTTCTAATATAGAAAATATAGAAAACTAAATTTTAGAAATCTAAAAAATATGAAAACTATTGGAAACATAAGTATGAAAACATATATGTTTAATTTTTTTTTAAAAAAATTGGAATCATATTTTATTTTGTCTTCTACATATGGTTAGAATACACATTCTGGTAATCTATTTAATTTATAAATCCAATTCTAAGTTTTAAACATATATATATATATATATATATATCAAGGATATATAACGTAAACTAATATTTCTTGTATATTCTAACAAAGCTAGAATAAGTTACTTCATAATCAAGAAATATGTCTTTAGTCTACCTACAGTTTGATAACACCATATAGCTACAACTCAATGATTTAGCTCGGCTACAATATGTGTCATAACATCTTCTACCTTTTACCTTATAAGACGCCTTAAAGAAGAATATGTTTTTCGCCTGCTATATTCTGTTCTGCGTAGGTAGTATACATATTTTAAGTAAATCCGAAAAATATGGAAACTCACATATTCGGTTGAAAGTGTTTCCTAAATCTAAACTAAATTTACCTTAAATCTCTCAAAGAATATTTTATTTAATATCTTTAATAAAATTAGTCTAAATAAAAAATATGGAATTTCTATAATTTTTAATATCTTTACTAAATACCTATTAATCGGAGATTAATTTTAAACAGTGTTTTTCAATTTTCAGAAAATTGTATATATTATTAACGATATTATAGAGGACATCATTTATGGAAGCAGCCTAAACACCCCACAAAACACCAACCAATGATTGAGCTGAGCCATTTGAGAATCAAGGTATGTTGTTTTAACTTACATACTACGAAACAAAACACACACAAGTTACAAAAAAAAAAAAAAAAAAAAAAANGAGTTTCTTACAAACATGGATGATAAAGAACCCTAAACACAGTTCGTCCATCTCTAAAGCCCCTGCCTCTGTTATTGTTCTTTTTACCTGATTTTTTTTTGGACAAAACATTTACGTTTGACAAAATAAAGGGATAAAGAAAGATAAAAAAATGCAAGACTAAGAATTCAAACCTAATTACATGTACTACTAGAAACAGAGAAACAAAGAAAGAACACAAGGTCTTGTAGATTCACCTTGGCTTTTAGGTCTAATTCGAAGCTAGGGTGCAACTTCCATGCAGAGAACCATACGACAGTAACCAACCAAATCGCAATTGGATCAAGCCCGACTTGGATTCTCCTAACCTCGAAAGCAGAGCAACATTCTTTTTACATTCTCTTCTGTTGAAAAATTGGTATCCAATCTGTTCTGAAAAAAAAATTTAAAAAATTCCAGAGTTTTCTCAACTTCAGGTTGGTAAGTCAAATATTTGACCATAAGGTAAGGCCATGCGCAATGGAAAAATCAAGAGAGAGGCTCACACGCTTCCCCAAAAAAAAAATCATTATAATATTAATATTGTAAGACCCTGGCTCTCTGTGTCTCTTGGGAGTGAACCGGTTTTCGCGGGATCCATACCACGTGGCGTCCCACGATTGGCCCAATATCAATTTTTTTTTTTTTTAAAAAAAATCAAAAAGAAAAACGAATAAAATAATGTAAAATCAAGCATTGGAATTCGAGAAAGTGAGGGTTACCACTGCGGATGGTCTAAGGGTGGCGAATATGAAGAAGCTTCCTCCACGGGTACATACATGATTCTTTCTATTACAATATAATAATGTTAAATCTTCCAGAAGATTGTTGACGATTATAAAAAAAAAAAAATTAAGAAGAAGCAAATTAAAAGAAGTCATTGTTGTTCACGGACACCAGCTTTGACCGCAGAACATATATACGTTCTTTTGAATTATGAATGGTTCGTGTATATAAACATTCACAGCCAAGAAAACGAGAGACATTCACAAAACAAACTTAAAGATCAATTTTCCTTTAGTTTGTGTAAATTACAAAACCAATTAATCTCTGTTGAGATAAAGCTTTTTCAGAAGATATATATAATGAACGGAGGAGCATCGTGGGCTGACCAGTGGGACAATAGCGCCAAAGGAGGTCGTATTGGCGGTGGTGCCGTCGTCCAAAGCAGCGGAGGTGGTGCTGCATCGAACTCGAACACTGCTAAGTACAAGGAGAAATTGGGACATGGTTTAGACAAGACAAAAGCTGTAGCTTCGTCTGGTTTTAAGAAGCTCAAGACTGGCTCTGCTATGGGCTTTCGTTGGGTCAAAGACAAGTATCATAAAACCACAAACAAACATTAAACATTTTCACTCTTCTTGTATATTGTGAAATATTTCACTTGGCTTTCTTTGATCAACTATTTTTTTTAGCTTGTTNTAGCTTGTTTAATTTAGATGTTTTGTGTTATGGTAGATTGTGTAAACTTGAAGGTATTCATGTAATTTTTTTCCGGCAATTTATTCATGTTATTAAATTGATTTTTTTTTTTGCAATTTAACAATTCTCAATTTCTCGTTCTTTTTTATATTTGAACTCAAATACCTTATTAACTAGGTGACTTGCCCGCATTTGCGGGCATAATTCTTTTATAAATATTTATTCTTAAATGTACTATTAGTTAAAATACCAAAGAAATTATTTTAAAATATATTGTTATCTTTAATAAGTTTTTACTATATTAACTTTAAAACATTTATCTAACTAAATAAGAAAATACATAATTGTTATTAAAAATTTAAGCCAAAATTTTGAAGTTATCAAAATTTCAAAATAAATCAAAAACACAATAATGTTAACTAAAATATTGATTATAATTATATTTTAAAATAACTCCTATAATAATTGAAAACACGCAAACATACCATACTGACACACAAAACATTAATATGTAATGTATAAGATAAAATCATTTCATATATATATATATATATATATATATATTGTTATTTTAATTTCTAAGTGCTACAATAGAGAAAAATAAACTATGATCAATCTATATTTTTACTCTAAAATAGAAATTGCTACTTTATATAAAATATTGTTAAATCATAATTTTTTTTGAAGTGGTCTTTAACTTTCAAGATTTAATAATTATCTAAAATATATTATTGTGGAAAATATTTTATTAAAAATATAGAATCACACTTTTCTTTATATAATAGTCTTCTAATTTTTTTTTCTTAAAACTCTGTGAAACTCTTGAAAAAAACTAAAAGTAAACATAATTAATTTTATAATATAAGGTACATGTTGTCAATAAAAATTAATATTTTGAAAATATTCTCTTTTGGAGGAGATATTTTAAATATGATTCTCGTTAATTTTTTTTAAATAAAATAAATAAATATTAATTCTAAACTTAACTAACAAATACATGTTATTTTGCAACTGTAATAATAATTAAAAACATTTCAAAAAGTCACATTAAAAGTACAAATATAAATCAAATTTTGTTATAGCTTATAAATGTATCTTATATTTTGTAAAACAATTTTTAATATTTTAGTATAATGATAAATCTAGTTATTACATGCGTATAGAAAATTAAGAAATAAGTAGATAAATGCAAGATAGATATATGAGATTGTCTTTTCTTTTTTCAAAGACGATTTATTATTTTTTCAAGATAATTTTATAATATTAGTTTTTAATCAGTTAAATAACGAATTATTCACTAAATATATCAAAACTTTAATGAATAAATAAGATAATATTAAATATTGGTATAGTGAAAAAATGTAATTATCATGTTTTCAAATGTTTTTATTATTAAAATATATGAAAAATATTTATAAAAATTATTGATTAAGCCTAAAATCATGGAGAATATGATAAATTTGCAAAAAACTTAAAATTAAGGAGAAGTTGACAAATAAGCCAAATCACTTCTCAAATAATAGTATAGATGATCTATACTAATCGGGATAGTTTTTTGAGAAACATCTTGAATTATCTTACTACAAGATATGGATCCGTGCGTTGCACGGGTTTGTTTGATGTTTTAATTTTATATAAAACATAAAAATAATAAATCATTTATTATAGTTTTAGAATTCTTTTTGTGTATGTTGTATGAGTTTTATTTGAGAATTAAGAACTTTCTTACTACATAAATTATGGTTAATATGTGTACTCATCATTGTTTGAGAATTAAGAACTTGTTTTACCACTTTTACATTATATCTTATAAATATTTTTACATAGAATTTAAATATGAAAAAATACTATCAAATACACTTTTACATTATTTTTTAAGGATATTAGAATATGAAAATCACTATCAGATAATTATCATCACTACTATTACCTCTTTTTTAGAATTACCTCTTTTTAGAATTTCGGATAATTATCATCACTACTATTTTTAAATTTGCATCACTACTATTCTTAAAATTTTATTTTTAATTAAATAATTATTAGTATCATGTTCATCATCAAACTCTTTTTTAAAACAAAATACGATCAAAACTTTTTACATTTTTATTTTGGTTACAGCCTAAAATATGATAATATCTCTTTTTTAGGATTTATAGAAAACAAAAAAAAAACCATCAAACAAAAAGAAAAATATATATTTTCCTACTTTCATAATAAAGAAAAGGTAATCTTCTTAAATATATATTTTCCTACTTTCGTAAAGATTTTTTAAAAATAGTAACTTTCGTTTTATACAAATTTTATATACTAAATTAAATTTATACAATATTTAACAATAATTTGTCTTATTATATAAAACTTTGTTCTTCAAAGTTACTAATTAACATGATTGTGACATATGGAAAATAAATGTTTAACATTGTGACATGTGTTAAATTATCTCATAATTAAAAACATATATACTAAGATAATGACAAAAACAAATTTTGTTAAAAAAGTAATTATAAATATTATTATAAATTAGTGAATGGTAAAAAGTAATTTTAAATTTTATTTGATAGTAAGCTTTTTTTAGAAATTTTCCTTTTTCCAAATCTTAAAAAAGTATTTAATAGTAATTTTCCTTTTAAAATTCTAAAAGATATACTTTTTATTTTTGCTTTTAATACTAATTTCCTTTTCTAAAATTCTAAAAAATATACATGTTTTTAGATTATTTAATATTAATTTTATTTTAAAACTTTTGACATGTGTAAAGTTATTTAATTGTAAAATTTTTCTATAAAGTTTCCTTTTTAAAATCTTAAAAAAATATTTAATACAAATTTTTCTTTTAAAATTCTAAAATACGTGTAAAAGATTATCATATTTTCATTTTTCTTTTTATTTTGTATGAGTTTTATTTGAGAATTAAGAACTTTTTTTACCTCATAAAGTATGGTTAATATGTGTATTCATCATTATTGAAAATACTCATATTTAAATATTTAAACCAAATTTAACCCGAAGTAATAATTAGACTGAACTAAAAAATTGAAGGTTAAATAAGTTAGTCAAGTAAATGACAACGCCATACACTTTCTTATGTATTAATTAATTTTTATGCTAATTAATTTTGTATTAACTTATTATTTGTTATTCTACTCGTTTAAATATGTTCTAATGTGTATTTATTATCATCTATGTGTTTTCGTTTGATCCAACAAAAGAAATTATTATGGATTTTATTTTTATTTTTATCATGTAACTAATGATAATTAATTTGTTTTTTTCTTCTAAAATTACTATTAAAATAAATTCTTAAAATTTTTCTTTTGTTGGGATATTCAAAAGGAAAACATTTTATCTTATAAATATGTTTACTTAGAATTTAAATATGAAAAATACTATCAAATACAATTTTACATTATTTTGTTTAGGATTTTAGAATATGAAAATCACTATCATATAATCTATTACAATCATCTCATGTTTAGAATTATTTTTCAGTTAGTATTAAGTAATTTTAAAATACTATTTTAACAAATCATATCACTACTATTTTTACAATTTTGTTTTGTTAATTAAATAATTATTAATATCATGCTCATCGTATAATATCACTCTTTTTATGATGTTAAAAAAAAGAAAAATTACTATCAAATATTACTTAAGATTTATAGAATCTTAGAAAATAAAAACTAATATTACATCAGGTTTTTTCAATTATATTTTTTCTTGGTTCAAAAAACAATTACTGTCAAATAATTATTTTCAGTTAATAATAACTATTTAAAAATTTTGCTATTTGCAAAATTCGTTTTTTCAATGTAAAGTTGCTATTTTTAAAAGTTGATATTCCCTTTGTAAAAGATAATGTAATAGTATTTTTTCCTTTTTTGAAATCCTAAAAAGAAATTGTAAAGCATATTTTTTTTTTAAATAATAATTTTCTTTTTTTAAATTGTAAAGTATAAATATATTATATTTTTGACACATGTCAGAATCATAATTATTTACTTGACACGTGTCGCGATCGTGTTAATTAGTAACTTTGAAAACTAAGCTTTATATAATAAGATTTGGTGACACGCTCTGAATCAAACCCTCTTGTNGGTGACACGCTCTGAATCAAACCCTCTTGTATATTTCATCAAATCATATTCAAGAGGTAGAATTTCAATCCGGTTAGATCTTGGTTTATCAATGTATTTCCAATTAGTGTAGACAAGATGACATGTAACATATTTACCGTAATCCGTAAGCTCGAACTCATCCATGACAATGGATTTTTTTCTCGGAACAATATTGGTATAGCACTTTGGAAGGACTTGAGAGACTAATGGGTGCATGAAATGTTCGGGCTAGTCTTTCACATCTTTATTCGGAGATTGAGGTTTTAATTTGGGCAATGGAATGTATGAAAAATCTATAACAATTTCAGATTACGTTTGCAACGGATTGTACTCAGTTGGTGAAGATGATTTCGGAATCAGATGAATAGCCAGCGTTCATAAATTATCTGGAGGACATCAAAAAGTTACAAGAGAGTTTCTGGAGTTTGTAGTTCATTCATGTACCACGAGTAAAAAATCAAAAAGCAGATCGTTTAGCACGCAGTGCTAGATATCAATCGTCTTTCGTCGTTCATATGAATGCGGAGTTCCCAGTTTAGTTTACAAAGTCTATATGAGTTTGTATCTTGATGGAAAAAAAATAAGAACTCATCCATGACCAGCTTGTAACAATATATTAAGAAATTATACATAATCATTTTCATACTAACAAATGTCCGGTTGATAGAAATTAGATAACATGGATATGATTTTTTAGCTTATAAATAAGTTGATTGATTGTCTATGAATGGAGATTGAACCAAAAAAGAATAACATGGATATGAATTATTAAAAAAAAAGAAGAATAAAACATTTTGGTTTGGTTTCCTACTTTTCCATTTAGAATTTTAGTTTTCTCTAATAGAATAGGATATTTGCAGTCATTTGATATTAAACTTATGTTATTAGTGAAACATTTTTAAATGGTTGTTATTTTGGAACCAA
>OVBX01005660.1:0-12814 GCA_900406325.1 Erucastrum elatum
TTGAATGGTTTGAAATAAACTTTGGTTTGGTTTGAATCGGTTTAGGTTAGGATGGTTCGATTTGACTCAGTTCGGTTCGGTTACCCACTCCTAAAGAATATAACACTAGTGTATATTAGAGCAGCACTATCGGTAGATATGCCGAGGGGTATTAAAAAAATATTTTAATTATTACAACTCTAGAAATATTAATAAGGTGACAGATATTACTTTAATGTTTCAATCTGTTCTAAACTTCCTTAGTTTAAGAACTCATTTTCTTTATTATCTTTCTGATTTTATCTTTTTTTAAAGTTAAAAACTTTTTCATAAGTCGGCATTGGAGCTGCTCTTAATCTTGGGACAACTTTTGACTTTATTTTCTTTTCCATTTACCCTTTATATTAGTTTATGGTTAGATCTATGTTCAAGACACCAATATTAGACTTTGATCANACGATTACAGAAGTCTTATCTCTCGTGACAGTGATGGTTGGATAAGATCTTTATTGCTTGTTGACTTGTTATTGCATAACACAACATCGTCTACTCTAATTTTGGTAACAACTTGAACTTGGCTAGCCAGGGCGGGATCTGAAACCAATGACGCTTGAGCTAAGCTGAAGGAAGCGGTTTCTCTTGAAGCAGCTGTTTACTTTGTGGTCGCTGAACAAAGTTTTTTTAAAAGTAGTGGGGTCAACTGACCCCCTCCTCTTAAGCTGCCTTCGCCCCTGCTGAACATAGTAGCTCCATGAGCAAAATTCATGNTAGTACCTCCATGAGCAAGGTTCATGCTCCAGCTCGTCGTCTTGCTAGGTTTTATCTTCATTCTTGTAAAGGAAATGTCTCAGATCATTCTAAGCGTGCATGTGCAGCTAGAGCTGCGGTTTCTGGGTTGATATTAGTTTCTAAAGCATGTGGAAATGATGTTCCAAGGTATATACATAACCATATCAATTTGGTTTTATTCAGTCAATAAGTTTCTAATGTATTATTCTTTCTATAAAAATATATATCGACAGGTTAACCTTTTGGCTATCAAATTCGACTGTTCTTAGAGCAATTTTAAGCCGTGGTATAGAGAAACTGAACCTGGTCACTATTAAACCCGGTTCAGATGAATGGGAAGATCCTCAAGCATTTCTTGCGGCTTTAGAGAAGTTCGAGTCTTGGATATTCTCCCGAATTGTTAAATCCGTATGGTGGCAGGTAATATATATAAATTTAACAAAATGTTCCAAATAGGATTTGAAAAAGAGTTCTCATCAAACATTTACTCCGAAATGATCATTACATTGCAGAGTATGACGCCGTATATGCAATCATCAGCGGTTAAAGGAACGATCTCAAGGAAAGTTTCGGGGAAAAGACGGTTAGGTCATACAAACCATGGACTATATGCTATAGAACTATGGAAGAATGCTTTTAAAGCTGCTTGTGAAAGAATTTGCCCACTAAGAGGTTCAAGAAAAGAGTGTGGTTGTCTACCTATGCTTGCTAAGCTGGTATAAGACTAGCTATTGATTCACTTTTTTTTGTTTTGTTTATTAGTTATCAAAATTTGCTTTTGTTATCAGGTTATGGAACAATTAATCATTAGACTTGATGTAGCAATGTTCAATGCGATACTACGTGAGTCAGCAGGTGAAATGCCCACAGATCCTGTTTCTGATCCGATCAGTGACATTAATGTTCTTCCAATTCCAGCAGGGAAAGCAAGTTTTGGGGCAGGCGCACAGCTAAAAAATGCGGTAACTTAAGCTCACATAAACAATGTCAAAGAAAACATTGCTTTTTATTATGTAATTTGTTTATGACTTTTGCAGATTGGAACTTGGTCTAGATGGCTTGAGGATCAATTCGAGCAAAAGGAAGACAAATCTGATAGCTATAATAAGAAGTCAGAGTGTGAAAATTTCAGATTATTCCATCTACTCAACTCGTTAGGCGATCTAATGATGCTTCCATTCAAATTGCTTGCAGACAAATCTACAAGAAGAGAGGTAACTAGACTACTCAATAATAAATAACACTTTTGACTAATTTTGACTTCTTATTCCTGTCTGAAGGTTTGTCCAACATTTGGTCCACCAATAATAAAGAGATATCTTCGAAACTTTGTCCCAGATGAGTTTAACCCGCACAGAATCCCTAAAAGGCTATTTGATGTTTTAAATTCCGAGGTTAGAAAAATCATCTTCACATTACCAATAACAAGAGAGTTTGTGTGTGTGTTGTTGACCCTTTTAACTCCAACTCAGGGATTAACAGAGGAAGACAATGGATGCATCATAGTCTTCCCTTGCGGTGCATCACCCACAGTCTACTTAATGCTGTCTACAGAATCAGTAAGACACTTCATAGAAGAGTTGGACAATCCTTCTTTATCTGAAACCGGATCATTGGTATATAAGAAACAATATACAAGTGATGATGAGTTGGATGACTTGGATACATCCATTAACTCTATAATCTCTGCTCCTGGAGCAACCAGTTCATCAGAGTGGATGCCAAAAGGATATGGACGCAGGAAGACAGTAAGGTATCAGCTCCTAAGAGAAATATGGAAAGAAGATGGATTACAGTGACGAATCTTCCTCCTTTTGTCTGGCTATATATGTTGTAATGAAAATAATTCTCTTAACTTTCTTTGTGTATGAAAGGGTACTTATGTTTTGTTGCAGTTCCAAACTGTAGTCTTTTGTAATAAAAGGTACCATTAACATTTTACCAATCAGACAACACTTGTACTTTGGTTGGAGGCTTTTAAACAAAACCTTTACTATTGACAAGGATCATGAACATTTGTAAGTACCAAACTATTATAGCAAACCCTCTTGAAAAAATATCAAAAATCAAGCAAAGAGGTAAGTTTCAATTTGAAGAGACGGGGTTAAGTGGAATCAGCTTTCTCTTTTACTAAAGATTTTTTCTTGGGACAGAGTGTCGAAATGGAGCATCATGGCAAATGAAACTTGCCTCCTCCTTTGTCAGAAATCAAAATGCACTAGAAACCCGCAACCATTTGTTTTATTTTTTTGACTATTCTTTCTCCTCGCAGATCTGGAAGAACTTTATAAGTGGATCCTGAAAAACACATACACAACAAGCTAGAATGTGCACAAGAGGATCATCATCGACAAGAGACTTGAAGCCAAAAGCTACACCGTCAGAGAGTGATACTAAAATAGATGTTGTTTTCTCCAAAAACCACTTTGATGTTTGGGGGCCCCAAAGCGTTTCTACAAATTTTGGTTCATGTTATTTCCTTACTACTATTGATGACCAAAAGAGATCCGATTGGTTTCTTACTACTATCCTTAAGTTACCTAAGATTCATTTATGTCATATGTCAAATATAACAACCTTTACTGAACCATGAGTCTTCAAAAAATCAATGGATATTGACACATGACATAAATGAATGGGTTCTGGGTATCTGCTATTAAGGATAATGACACTTGGGAGTTCATAGACTAACTACAGGGGAAGAAGCTATTCAGACCAAGTGGTTATACAAGCTAAAGTTTAGCAATGATGGTTTTGTTGAATGTTATGAATTGCGACTTGTAGTTGTCGGAAATTTCAAGAATAGCGTATCAGTTTTGAGATTTTTTTTCTCCAATGTTCAAAATGACTATAATCCACATTTTTCTCAAAGTAGCAGCATCCCACACCTGGGAGCATTATTAAATAGATGGACACAATACCTATTTAATGGTATCTTAGATTGAAAAAGTCTATACATATCTACTATGAAGTTCCCTTGCATCCGCCTCCCACAATTGTAAGTTAAAAAAATTTCTTTATGGTTAATGGTATACCCCTCGGTTTGTTACTTTACAAAAGGCTCTCATGGAGCTGATAAAGAGCACCAGGGTCATGAAGCAATGGTTTCTGGGTATCCGCCTGGGGCAAATAAAATGAGACTCGGCCAATTTATACTTACCGTAAGTACGATCCTGGCTCGACTTCCTCATCAGATCTTTGTTTTAGTTTATTTTCAGACAAGTCAAGCAAGTATAATATGATTTGAATAGATAAACCGAGCCAGGAATTAACAAGTGAGTTTGCTAATAAACTATTATAAGTTAAATACATCCTACATCTACCCAAATCCACCGTCCTTCCTTTTGCCATAATCCCAACTGTCAAGCTATCTCTTTATTCTCGCGGGTCTGATCATGATCTGTCTCCAGACGAACTTTTACAAGAAAAATGTTTTGTCACTAATTTGAAAGTAACTTTACTATGGATTTAAGAGGACCGATAACATGAGTTGATGTAAAGCAGTTGTATAAGAAAGAGTAACTTACAACGGTATACAGATATGTTGATCAAAAAGAAAGAGTAACTTACAACGGTATGTTGATCGAAAAAAAAAAAACTTACAACGGTATAGATATACGTACTCTTCTAACACGTACTTGCTTCCTAATTTATAAAAAAAAATCTCGCTCATGCACTTTCATATTATTCCTCTTATGCGTACCCGCTTCTAATTCCATGTAACATATCACAAAGAATCTGACATTGGAAGTGACTGGCTTAAATGTAGCAATAAAAAAGTTACTGTACAATTTAGTCTGTAGAATTTTTTGACATAGCTGTAACCAATATAGATAGAAATTAAATGAGAAAAATAATAAAAAGTATTGGACCCAATAATTTAAAGAAGCCCATGGACCTAGAAAATAGTGGTAATAGACTCGGGGAAAAAATAGAGAGAAGTTCGAGACGTGATTTAATAATTGAACCGAGGAGATGGACTTGGTTTAGGCCTGACAAACGAACGAGGTCGAAGTTGTACCATCCAGACCCGGTAACACCAAAGCTATGAGGAAAGAATGAGGTCCAAGGAAGATCACGACATCTCAGAATCGTTGATATAAATTCGAAGAGGGATGCAGCTATAAGAGGAGATATGACCAAAGTAGAAGACACACGTGAAGACCTTAGAGACTTAAACTACATTCATCGACCTCGACCGCGAGCTCTCTGATTTCTATTCACATTTGTAATCCATCTCAATTGTATTTCAATCTCATTTCTACCATTGTACTCAATCATTCTTAGTCAATAAAAGTCCATTTTGTCAATCGAAATCTGATTACATTGCTGTGTTTTGAAGATATCGTTGCCCACCCACAACATTTTCTCTCATAGTTTTTACATTCAAACACAACCAAATACTTAGTGTGGGATTAGGATCCATATTTGGGCACCGCCTTTAGGGAAGAGAAACAAAAAACATCTTTGTTAAGAGCCCGACCTAAGGTTCCTAAGCAACAATAATGGACCCAATGAAAACCTCACTCGGATCCACAAAACCAAGAGAAATCAACACCAATCACCTTGGTTCTGACTCGGGAAAATAAACCCAAATAAAAGAACAACCGAATGAAACTGCAGCTACAGAAATGACCCAGGCGCAACGAACAGCCACACATGTGGACACGTTGGGAACTTTGATCCGGACGAACACACGAGTCATGAACTGATTCAGACAAAGGCATTACAGCGATAAAAACGACTACTCAAACTCGCAAGCAGATAGCCGAACTTCGGGAATGGTATCAACACTTTATCAACAAATCTCAAATAAAAAAATCTCCTAACAGACCATTGCTAATTGCTTGGAGTAAAATAACTCAACAGAGGGATTAGATAGATCTCGACCTTGAGAACCTACCACAAATTTCTGAAGTCCCGAACACCCTGCATCAGCAGCTGGCAATATTTTTCATAATCAAGCCACTGACTCCGGTAAAAAATGGAGGACGAACTCCCCATCGACTTTGGGAACACAAACCGACCAAATGAGGATCCAAAGACCTTCGAAGAGTCCGAAGCTTTCCAGAATTTCATGGAAAGAAACAATGCCTAACTCAGAAGGATACACACCAATACCATCATGCACACAGTCACAAGCTCAGCACCCAATACTGATAAGGTAATATAGGAAACAAGGAGAACTCCTTTCAGAAACCGTTCACAAGCGTCAGATTACTTAGTAAATATCAAATTTCATGACTATCTCGGGAACACGGATCCGAAGGCCCCATGTGCGAGCTTCAGACTTGCCATATTGAGGGCTAATCTCAACAATGACAAAAAAATGAGGTGGTTATTGTCATTTTTTCACATAAAATCCCACCAGGGCCCTCCTAGATTGGTTCACAGGGCTTGAAGAGAACTCCATAGATAAATTCACTCAGATCGTGTTGGCTTTCCTGAAACAGTACTCGGTATTCATAGAAACAAGAGCAACAGAATCCGGCCTTTGGAATTTAAAACATGGGCTATTCAAGTCCTTGAGATCGTATGTATCAAATTCAGAGAGATTAATGCCAAGATCTCGCATTTGAACAAAGGAGTCACTCTTTCTGCTCTAAAAACGGCGTTTGGTTCTCATCCAAATTCAAAGAGGAGATGGTATTGCGAGGCTCCACCTCGCTCGATGATGCGCTTCATTGAGCTTCATACTTTGCAGCTCACGAGGAAGAGGTCGCAGCCTTAAAAGAGCAATACAGTACCAACAAGAACAATGTTAATAAACGACCACCCACCAATAAAGAGCCTGCCACCAGCAGTCAACATTCGTTCGTTAACAATAACCAAGCCCAAAATAAACCATCGACCTTCGGTCCCAGAAAATTCTGCACCTACCATAACCGGAAAGGACACCGACCGAAGAATGTTGAGTCGTGCTACAAACAAAAAATGAGAATGGACAGAAAAACGAAGGCAAATAATGTCTCAAACAAAAGCGGTACAGAAAACTGAAGTAAAATCACCAAGCTCGCCTCCCCCAGCTCCCAAAAAAAGAGTCTACATGATTCTATGGGGAAGCACATCCAACATCGTAACCAGAAAAGAGGAGCACTTCCCCAAGTTTAAAAATGAACAAACAGCGCAAATCACCATTATGATAGCCTCACATAAAAAGAGGAGTTGAAACAAGTCAGCTCCAAAGTTAATACAACCCCTACCTACCGATCTCACCAATCAGAGACAGCGCTATGTTTCAACTTAGCCTCCAGGGTGGAACGAACTCGAAGAATGTTCCGAGTCAGAGAACTCCTGGAAGAACTGATCACATCAAAAACGAACTCAAAGATAGCTCGAGTTCACAAAACCACGACCTACCTAGGGGTTAAGACCACCCCACCACTTGCGAAAAGGTGGTATTACCCAGTAATAAAAAAAAACCACTAACCCGAAAACCGAAATCGATTTCATTTATGGAGGGTTGAAACTCTCCAACTCAGTTAATTCAATCAGAGCCTACCTAAAAAGAGTTGAAAAGAACATCAGAATCCGAGAACCATTATCTGGGCCTAACCACAAAATAAAAATTCACTAAAATGAAACCGTCGACCTGGAAAAATCTCACGACAATGCTCTAATCATCTGCTCCATTTAACGCCATACTCGAGAGACATTGGCTATATAACATGAAGGCGGTGGCATCGACTTATCACCATGGTCAAAAATTACCAACCCCGAGAGGGATCGAAACCATACGAGCAAGCCAAAGAAGCTGGAGAACCTGATATCTAGAAAGCTTCAAAGACATTGAGCTATCATCATCCTAGACAGCATCATGACGAAGCTCGAAACGACCGTACGATTACCTGTACATGAACCAAAAGAATCCATGCCCTCTCGAAAGGGGGAAACAATTGAACTATGTTAAGACTTGATCCCTTGATGAGGGTATGTAGGCAACTCACACCCTAGTACAGTCTCTTCTCTTCCTAACACCAATCAAAGGATTCATCGGAAGACAATTTTTTATTACGCTGAGGTCGATGTCTCTAAACAACGAACGAGAAACACAAGTAAAAAAAATCATAATTTAAAGCCTCCTATATCAGGACACGTTGGACTAACAAAACAAAACGATCAGCTGTCTGTTCGAGGTCTTGATCAAACCATTGAACACAATTGATCTCGTAACAACGCGGCTAAGAACATTGGTAAAATTTATTAAAATTTAACACCGGTCTGATATAGAAATAATATCTCCCTACTCGACTCAAGCCGTAAAATGTATAAACAACAAGCCCGGAAAAAAAATATAATAACAAGACAATTTAAAATAAAAACACCCAAACTCGTAAACAGATGCAGCATCCAAAACAAGATATGAACTTATAGATCTTAATTTATTACAAAATAAAGCAACAGATTCAAAACATAAAAATGAGAGGAAATTTACATAGACGAGCCGAGAACATTTCAAGAATCGACCTCGTCACCACCCACATTCAGATCCTAATTGATTGAGTCATCAGATACTTGGGGTAGATCTAAACCACATATAGTAAAATCTGAAGTCGCCGCAAGAGCATACTCGATGTCAAACCCGTTCTCCTTTTCTTCGAGCCGTTTCAGCTCGTCATCCACAGTAAAACCTCCTCCATGAACTCCGTAAGAAGATGAACATTAGTTGTCACTTCTTGCAAACACATATCCACCTTCGCTTCAGCCTTCTTCTCTTCTTGCAAACTCCTGACCATCGAACACACTCTTACACTTCACCTCTATCGCAGTGCCAGATATTTTTCCCTCTCCACAAGCTCGAGCTTCTTCTTCAACACTTCGATCTTGATGGACGTCTCCCGATCCTTGTTTGACGCAACCTCCAAATCGAATCAAAGATTATGGATATTCCCAAGATAAAACGCGATCTCTTCCTTACTAGGATGACCAGTCAGCCTCTGCTCTATCAATGCAGCGAAGTCGTTGCTCGCCTCCAAAACCTAAAGAAAACAACCAAATATTAGAGGGAGCAGAAAAACAATTCATGATATAAAAACATTTACCTTAGCATTCGCCACAGACGTCTGTATTTAGGTTTTGCGCTCTGCCGTTTCGTTAAGAGGTTGAAGGATGCAACCACGGGATCTCAATTTTCTCAGCATCAGAGCCACTCTCCTAATCTTCGATCAACAGGCAGTCTTATCATAGGAGAAAGCCTAGGAGGGCGGGTCGTCAACCAAGAACGCGCGATTTATGGGCGTAAAACGGAAAGCCTGCTCTGCGTGATCTCCCCCTATAGAATCGAATGCCTTATCGCTTAGTTCTACCGAGTTCAAACTCGGTTCTACCAAACTATCCAGAATGGTTCTACGAGTTCAGTGTATACTGTTATGGTATTTTTGTGTAGGGTCATTTTAGTACTACGAAACACAGGAAGACTTAAATAAAGAGAAGAGAAATCGAGGCAAAGTGATGTATTTTATTGAGATTCGTATGGGATTACAACGTTGAGTGTATGAACCCTAGTTCTATCACCTAAACTCTCTAATCTCTAAGCCTCTGAATGTCGATCCCTTGTTCTAGGAATTGGGCTCCCCTTTTATAGTAGTTAGATGTCGGTTGAAGTAGGGCGAACTCTTCCATAATTGTAGAAATAGAAGTTTTCCCATGGCTGGAAAACTTCCATTTTATTTCGAGGGGTCGGACCCTGGTTGCTTCCGGCAGGGGCTGAACCCTGAGACCTTCTAGATGGGGCTGGACCATGGGTCCTTCTTTAGAGAAAGGTCTGGAAATCAAGGGCCTCTTCGGAGGCTAGGAAAAACTTAGGTCTCGGATATTTTCCCCCAACAGTTTGCCCCTTATTCCTTGATTGCTTCGTGGGAGTCAAGGGTAACGTGTGATCTTGGACCTTGGTAGTCTTTCATCAAGCTGGAGAAGGGCTGAAATCTCTTTTCGTAATGGAGGCGAGGCTTGGGATATTGACTTAGAATCTTCTGATCCGGAAATTAAGAGGTCAATCCAGCCGAGTTTTATTTGTTTGGGTCTTCTTTCCTTTTAAGAACTTTACCATTATTTCGAAAGATCCGAGGAGCGGGATTCTTTTGAATTCAAATTTCAAAACTCATCCTTGGAAGCTGCGAGATTTTGGATCGGCGATTTTCATGAGATGACGTTCAACGGGTCTTTTCTTTTGGCGAGAATATAAATATACACTCCAGGCTTTGTATTTTCTCACTGTCTCTTCCAAGCTTCATCATTTCCTTTTTCCGAGATATAAAGTTAATTTCTCCACCCAAAGCTCCTTCTTCTTCCTAATGGCAGAGATAGGTGATTCTGAGAGGAGGATTGAACCGTTATCATCCAGATCGGGTAGTCTGCAAAATCCCCGGATCTCAGTTCCTCTGTTGTTTATTCCTCTTGGGTCTCCACAAGTGGGTCCCCCATCATCGATTGGAGAGGACTAGGTACGGGATTGGCGGAGGAAATACACACTTCCTTCTTCTGTTGCTCTTCCTACTCCCGAATCATCATAGCGTGCTTCTGGTGGTATGCCCGAGGAGATCGCCATTTATGAAGCTTTCTTCGAATCCGGTTTCAGATGTGACGTGCCATCGTTAGTTGTGGATATTTGTAACTACTTTCATATCTCACCTTCCCAGCTCAATCCTTCGGCCTGGCGTATCCTTGTAGCAATTCAAAATCTTGGTGATGAAGAGGATCTGACTCTGGGGGTTAAGGAGGTGTTTATCGCCTACCATTTGGCTCCAATTAATGGTAATGAAGGGCGCTTCCACCTTCGCCCATGTGCTGGGCTTCCCATAGTTGAAGAGCTTCCGGAAAATTATGTTTTTATGACCCTTCCCGGATCATTTTATCGATGCAGCTTCGTAGGTATGGGCAATAAATACTTTCATAGTTGATGATCAGACTTTGCTTATTTCCTTTTATCCTTTTGCAGAGGGGACTCACTCTGCTCCCGCCGAAGGAAAGGACAATGTTCTCAAGGCAAGACATATCCCTACTAAGCGGCATCAAGTGACTCATCTTCTCAGCTCGGAGGTGTTACGCCGCAGTAAATTATGGGGTAAATTTCTTTTTATGGATTGTATAGGATTCCCTTCGTTGTTTTACTGATTGCGGGAAGGCTCCGATCAGGGGATGCGATGGAGGAGGATTTAGAGGATCCAATGACATCTTTCAAAAGGGTCACTGATGCAATCTCGGCGAGGAAGGGTTTACCCATCGGGGAGACAGCCTGAAGAGGAAATGAAACTATTGGGAATAAACGTAGAATGACGGGGAATGAGGATGTTTCCTCCAGCCAAGGCAGCAGACCGAAGGAGGATGTGAGCCCGATGAGTCTGCAACAATCTCTGAGTAGATGCTTGCTCGGAAGATTATCGACTGTTCTGGCTGATTTGAACGCATGTGTGTTTGCCAAGATGCGGGATTTCTCTCCGGAGAAGAGTCCTTCGGAGGCAGTGAAGCAGGTTCAGAGTGGACTCTTTCAGGTAGGTAAGGATGTATTAATTCCTTATCTTAATCCTTTGGTTCACGTTTTTCCCTTGCGTAGGTCCTTTCACAATTGTATCATCTGAAGAACCGGATGATAGCGGAAAGCGTGAGCCAGGACAAGATGGTGGAATTATCCAGACAGCTATCCGATGAGAAGAGTTAGAACTTTGAGATCTTCATGCCAAGATTCGGGCCATCGAAGGTTCGGTGGAAACTGCTTCAGCTGAGTCTCTTCAATTGAGTCAAGAAAAGAAAGAGCTAGAAGAAACTATCGCTGAGCTTCGATCCGAGGTGGAGACTTTGAAGAACAAGAAGGTTATGGCCGTGAGTTGGGCGAAAATGGTTGCTCGTTGGGAGGTGATGAGAGAATGGCTTCGGGGACAGACCTCTAGATGAGATCTAGCCAAAGAGTTTTCTCAGTTTAAGACGGTAGTGTCGGCCGAGGCGGAGCTCAAGGGTACCGAACCTCCCACTTTTGGTGATGAACCATCTATCCCTTCGACCAGGCGTGGTAGATCTTAGGGACTTTATGAGCTTTCTTTTGTAATGGTTGCCATTTGTGGCCTGTCTTTGTTATCCAACCATATTTTATCTGTTTTTGCCTTTCTTGTTCTTCAAACCAGCGCCTTTTATTAAGATTGTTTCTTGGTTGGGAACGTTCATGACCGTATGGTTTTTGATCCGTAGTTGCTTGAAAAGATATGCAGGCGAAGGACTTGGACCGTTTTGCGAGAGTTTCGTGATGCCTTTCGAGGCAGGAGGAACGTCTTAGTGGTTTGGTAGGTTTGTAGAAGGGATCAGACCTTTTAAAATTCACCGTCTAGGACCTGGGTCCTGTTAGAGATTAGACCAAAACCTGAAACCATTCGACAAAGCATTAGATCTTGTAATCCAGTCTTAAAAACTTGAATTTTAGTTTTAGGAATGTACGATCTTTGCTGGGAACCCGGAAGTTCCAGCTTGATTTGAACCCTGGAGTTCTTGAACCCTCGAACTCGGAAGTTCTCAGGGNGTTTAGGTTTAACCTATGGATCCTAGGACCATGGTTTAACTCAGGGGATACTTCGGACCCGAGGTCGATACCTTTGGATCCTAAGATCTTTGGTAAACCCTGGGGTTAGTATCGGGATTTGGAAGTCCTTGAACCTGAAGGTCTTTTAGACTCGAAAGTCTTTGATTCGTTTNAGAATCATATTGAACCCTAGGGTTCTAGACTTTGATGGCTTCATTGAATCCTAAGATTCTAGACCCCGAGGTCGTATTGAACTATAAGGTTCTTGACCCGGAGACCTCGATCAAATCCGGAGATTGTGGGAACCGAATTTCGCACTGTCGATTTTTGTTAAGTAAAACGAAGGAAAACCAAGCTATCCTAGTTTTCCCTGAAGATCCCGGATTATCTGCTGGGCCACGCACGGCAAAGTTAAGAAAGGCGAGTTTTAATTAGCGTAAAAATAAAGAGAGCAAAAAAGAATCTTATTCCCGAATTTACGCAAAGCGTTTGAACAAGAGGTTCGGATCTCGGCTGCAAGAGCTGTCGATCGTCGCTAGT
>OVBX01005661.1:0-11475 GCA_900406325.1 Erucastrum elatum
TGTACAGTGTGAGATCTGGACATACTCGTGGCAGACCAATGAATGTTTCAGATTCTCCACTGGCAACAAGCAGCAACGCAAGCTCAGAGATCAGTGTCTACAACAACAATGGCATGTGCTTAGAGGCAGCTAGCGAAAAGGAAGATGACGCAGGCAGCGAGAGAGGTTGCAGGTCCCCTGCTAGCTTACAAGGGAGATAGATGAAAGAATGAAGAGATCTGTAACCGTTGACTTTTGAGAGCCTCTTCTCTTTACTATTATTGCTTTAACTGTTATGTAAACCTCTCCACTTTCTAACCTGAAGTCGCCTCCATGGTATTGTTATATGATTGTTTGAGATAATTTAACCACTTTTTTAATGATTTCTGATTTGTGTTCAAACATGAAAGTAATCAAGTATCATCCAACATAACATAACTATGCTAATAACAACACACATGTGGCCTTACAATATCTCAGCTGTATATAACACACAACACATCAAAAGCAAAGAGTGAAAAACAAAGCGCTTTTTAAGCAGCAGCAACCGTCTCGGCGGGCTTGTTGGTTTCAGGAACATTCTTTGGAGGAGCACTAGTAGTAGCAGCAGCCTCTGATGGAGGCTGAGGAGCGAGTTTCAGGTGAGCAGTCGGGTTCTGTTTGAGCTTCAGCAATATCTGTCTCATTCTCGAGAGATCCGTTGGCTTGCCAGGCTTTGGTCCTTGAATCACAGAGATTGTTGGCTTCTTGGAATCTTCCTCTTTCTTCTTCCCTCTTCTTTTCTCTATAGTAGGAACCTCTTTAGGAACTAGCTCTGCTATTGCCTTCCAGTAGTTCTTGCTTGCTTCTGCGTAAAACTTCTCTTGGGTCTCCACATACAGCTTTAAATGTTCAAAGACAAACAAACAAACGTGTAAGCAAATAATACAACCAAAACGGTAAAACATGCATCCAGATAATCTCTAACAGTTAAAGATGGTCAAAACTGAAAATCTCCAGAGACAAGTCTTGCAGGAAAAAACCACATGATTAACAACGCAGTCGACGAACAGATGATCAAAACTACAAGCTTAAGCAATATATACTCTTCTTAAGAGTGCAAAGAAGACACCTTTTCTTTATCTCTGTTAGCTGCTTTGTTGTTTTCACAAGCTAACTCCCTTTTCTTATGGAACTCCTCCTTGAACTGATTAGCTTCTTCAATTATTTGGTTCCTCAACTCCTTTTCTCTCTTCTCCTTCTCCTCAAGTTGAACCGCATTCTGTCTGCACATAACAAAAAAAAAACCAATTGCAAGATAAAACATCACTCACTCACCACACAACACAATGTGATCAAAGTATCAAACTTTGCAGGACACATACAGATAAGACAAGAGATTAGATCTAATACATCCGCATCACAAGCACTACAAGATACAAACTTTAAGCGGAACAACGAGCAAAAGTAACAAGCTTTTGAGTTGAATCTTTGAGATCTAACCTTCTCCATTCTCTGAGAGCAGCTCCCTCATCAGACTCCATCTCCGAAGGAGGAGGCAAGATAGGTCCTTCGTGGCCACCGCTGGATCCGAAGACGTTGTCACCGTTAGAGTAACCGCCGTTGTCAGAAGACGGCGCCGCGAAATCGTAATCATCTACTTGGGCGGAGCCGTCGTAGGGTGAGACCGGAGGAACAGACTCAGATGCCTCATCTCCGAGTATAATGAACGAATCATCAAAGACAGACATCTCCAAGGGAACAGGAAGGCAGCTTTCGCGTTTCAGACTGGACAGTGAGAAAGAGGAATCTTTGTTTCTTCAATCTTTGTTTCTTCAAGTTTCAATCAAAGCTGGTGATGTAAAATCTTCTTAATGGGCTTTTGACAAATCATTATTTCGTAATTGGGCTAGGGAGTGAGGATTCCAGGTTTAGGATTGATTCTGTTTAATATGGTGTGAATTCAAAATCAGAGAAAACAAATGATTTGGTGTGAATGCATTTGTTTAATTAATAGTTTGTGTGTCAAGGCATCAGTAGACACCAAAACTAAACCAGTCACTGAAACCTAACCTCGTTTTCAGACAAAAGATCTGCAACTACAGAACTGCAATTTAAACATTGTTTTGCAGTTATGCATCAAAGTCTTTTTACCTTTCCTATCAATAGATTAAAGCTTAAGCCTAAGGTTGAGTGTTTTCACCTCCGTCACCAATAGGTTGAGCCTGTGTCCCAGAGTCTTCACCTCCATTACCAAGAGCTTGTGTCTCAGAGTCTACACCAACCGGCTCGGTCTGAGACTCTTGTCCCCCAGTGGAGGAGTTTCCAGGTAGCGTGGCGTCTTGGCTGTTCCTCTCTCTGTTTGCATTATCACGCTTCTTGTAGTACTTGGCGATGAAATCTTCTGCTAGGTTGGGGTATTTCTCCACCAGATAGTTGTTGATGCACTTCCTGTATGAAAAGTCTTGCTTGACCCCATCAGTGGAGACAGCAAAAAAGCACCTGGAGTCTGTGAATGTTGTGTGTTTATCAACCTACATACATTGTTCCACCAAGAGTTTTTTACACATCAGACCTATAACGCTAACTAAAGCTTTTAGAAGAGAATCAATTTTTAAAGGAGATTGCTATTTACCGTGATGAAATCCAGACCGAACCAAGCTTAGACTCTTTCTCTGGATGGTAGCTCAAAATCTGCTCCAGGACATATGTCTTGTCATCATCCGAGATCGGTTTTCCATCAATGTACCTTCATTGAAAGAACACAGTTTTACAAAGATGAAGCTTATCACATATATGTAACGTTGGAAACTGGATAGACTGAGCTGAGTTAAGAAAAGGCATACCTAGAGTGATGCATTATGTTCCTGAGTCTCCTCGTGACTGGCTCGACATCTGAGAGAAGCTCTTGTTCCTCAGAGGTGAACGTGTCCACGCGCTGTCCTGTTGCCGTCAACATTCGAGCCAGATTGTTCTGGGATCCAGGGGTCCTAGGAGGACGGTTCCTCTTCCTGTCTGCACCACCACCATTGGACCAGCCACCCTGTGAGCTGCTAGCAGATGGATACTTTTTGGTTGGAATTCCCCACTGGGTTGCCACAATCCCATCCTTCTCTCCGCTAGTGATCCCTTTCAAGGAAACCCATGGATTTCCATCATCTTCTTTGATATCCTTGTCTGAAGCCGTCGAACTCGGCTGTCCCCAAGAACCCCAAGGAGCAGAGGTAGATCCAGTTTCCGGAATGTTTTTTTCCTTAGCACCCCAAGCAGATGCAGTTTCAGAAGTCGTTTTGTCTCTAGACCCCCAACCAGTAGCATCATCTCCCAGGTTCTTGTTGGCACTAGAGCCCCAAGCAGCAGCAGCATCAGCTTCCGGTTTCTTGTTGGCATTAGAGCCCCAACCAGTAGAAGCATCAGCTCCCAGGTTATTGTTTGCATTAGAGACCCAAGCAGAAGAAGCAACAGCCTCCGGGTTCTTGTTGGCACTAGAGCCCCAGCCAGAAGAAGTATCACCTCCCGGGTTCTTGTTTGCATTAGAACCCCAAGCAGCAGCATCATCTGGTTCCGAGTTCTTTTTGGCATTAGAGCCCCAAGTAGCAGCATCATTTGATTCAGCTTCCGGTTTCTTTCCCCAATTAGATTCCTCACCACCTGTAGTCTGTGAGACTGCCCATTCTGAGCCACCACCGCAACCATTGTCCCACTTGGATTCCGATGTCTTGCCATCATCAAGTATATTCTGGAACTCGGCACTGTCCTCAAATTTAGCTTTTCCAAGAGCAGAGTCTCTCTCGGGGGATTCAGTCCATTCAGCCATTTCTTCCTCAGTAACATCAAAACCAGGGGAAGAAATGTATGCATCTGCACTCTTAGTGGATCTGACCATTTGTAGAAAGCTGAACACATCAGTTTCATCATCATTGTCTAGGCCAGTCTGCAAATAGGTTGACAATAAACATCAGATTGCAGAACAAACTAGTCAATTAGTATAATTTCTTGTGAGAATGTCTACCTCTTTTTTGTTCCACAGAAGCTCAAACTGTGAACCTGTACCAACATCCACGCGTTTTCCCCAAGAACAAGACCCAACGACAGATGAAAGAGAATCTTTATGACATTTCTCAGCCGCTTTTTCGAAACACTTCCTTGGTGCCTAAAAGCACAAGAAGTAACTCATGATAGTACTGATGTAGTCTTAGGAAATAGTTTGTATAAGACATTAAAGCATCGGACTACTTACGATCAGAGTTGCTTCTGTGAACGGAGCCTTGATGTTCAAGGAACGACTCAAAGCCTTGTAACCTCCAGGATTGAAACCTAACATATCCCCTGAACATGTCATGTTGTTTGCTACCAGAATGATATGCTCTTTTAAAACTCCTTTGGAGACCTTTCTCACCGAGGTTGAGAGACGCTGCAAATCAAATCAAATCAACATCTTACATATGACGTCCTTAAACAATAAGCAGATATGATGCATGAATCATGATTTAAGTGTAGAGATCAGGTTTAAAGTTACTAAGTACCTGAACAGCTTGCTCAAAAGTGCAGGATATACCAAATAACTCTTGCACTTGCTTTATAGAATACGGGATGGACCGTTTTGTATCTATAAGATGAAGGACTGAAAGACACGAGTCGATCACAACCCTCCATGCATCACCAGTTTTCTTCATAGCAGACTTTTCCACGGTAATATCCAAAACCCATTCCCCTCGGCGGGACACATGGGGACTCCGGATCCAGGTTGTAGTATCTGGATTATTCCGGACTATATTAGCCGAGCTAATCCGTGAATCACCTGACCAGTTTAGAGACAGAAGCATTGTTAAAAATATTTTTCTACTGTCACATTGGCTTGATAGTACAACTACAAGTCTATAACTCGAAAGACCAATCATTAAGACTAGTAGAGGAAATAGCTTTTAATTCTGCCAGTATATCTAACTAGAAAGACTCTACCATAGGAACTACATCCCCATCAAAAGTTCAAAACAAAACAAAATCAAGAGGAATTGACAAGAACGATGAATGCATTAATCAAGTACCTTTGATCACTGTTTCGAGCAGAACAGGGTAAATTGCATTGCATAGAGCAGCAAGTGTTGTTTCTAGTTCTTGATCAGTGGCATTGTTCAAAGAAAACATCAAGCACGGCATACCATCATCTTCGCTCGCAGATGGATCTCCGAAAGTGCAGCACGTCCTGTTCATTCGAGAAGAAAGTAAACATAATTAGACTATAAAATTAAGAAGCTACACAGGTAGACGTAACAAGAAAAAGAGCAAAAAATTTATGGACAAAAGCAAATCATGTACAAACCTGTCAACTAAATTCACTTTCTTGAAATGGTCAGCTATCTTCTTTTTCTGTGCGAGTGAGCAAATTGCTTCCTTGCACTTTTGAAGTATATCCTGAAGGCTGATGTGCCACTCTTCCAACAATGTCTAGTAAACCAAAAAAAACCACCAAGTACAAGCAAGAATTAAAAAGGATGATTAGGATTAAAGTATCTCAATGACAGGTAGAGAGATCATAATTCAAACCTTGTTAAGATGAATATGGCCATGTAGGCGTGACTCCATTCCAAAAACTTCTGAAACTTCTTGCGGCTTTCTGTATCTGAATGCAAGTAAAGGCAACAATCATATTTGATATAAAGAACAGCTATAAGTGACTGAAAAACCAATACTTACTCTACTAAGAACTCCACTGCAGTATCTTTAAGGTTAACTCTCTTCAGCTTGTTCATGACTGTGCAAGCCGTGTTTTCCTGGCAATATTTTTTCCCACAGCCGCATGCATTCAAATACAGAATCACCCGCCTATCATTGACATTGTTTTGGAAGTTGGTTTTGCAGAGTAGAACATCCTGGGGAACGACAAATAAAGCAGAAGACAGTATTAGCATACAACAAACAATACAGAAAATCAAAGCTTTGTTGAGGAGAAAGCATTACCTTCATGAGCTCCCATGATGAGTTGCTGTTTGGAGAAGATTCTTGCACTGCTTTATAGGCAGGATTTGACATGGCTGTAGCTGCCAATATTCCAACAGGGTCTCCCGCTTCAAACAAGCGTTGATGATGTGCATTGTCGTCGGAACTCACTTCGTACTTGAATTGCACAATAGAGTTACTAGACGTGTTCCTTACAGTTCCATCGTTGGTAATCACTATATCCCTTAGCACAGCCATCAGGTTCTTGAAGAGCGTCCCAGCCTCAGCTAACCCGCTTGAAGAGCGAACAATGACCTCTCTTGCAGAGATTGAGTGAGCCATCTCCTCATAGGGATCCAGTCCGTGAAAGAAGCAACCCTTCACCATTCCAAAATCTCCAGAGCGAGAACTCCTAGCGTACTTTCTCTTACAGAACAGAGCCATGTCCTCCACCAGAGTCTTTGTGTACAGCTTCTTCTTGTCTGAAAGCTGAAGACCCAGGAAGCCTATCTGCTGCACCAGCTTGTTGATTGCTCCATAGTTCTTCATGTCGACTAAATTCCTCATGGAATAGGACTTGAGCATGAAATTTGCAGCCACCTCGTTCACCTTGTGGATGTTGTTCTCTAGCTGCAACTCATCTTCATGTGATGATCTCAAGCGAGACACCATAGGAGAAATCTCCCGGTTGATGAGATTGTGAATCACATCCATGTCTTTCCTAGACATGGATAGGTCTTCGAGACTTAAACTAAATCCCAGTGGATCTAGATGCTCTATCAACAGAGGCTGAAGTGAATCAAAGAACCCCAGCGCCTCCTTTGGACCCTTCTCCAGCATGATTGAAGTTACAACTTCATTTATAACAGATGCCAACGCATCAACACCTAAATCAAAGAGCAACAAGTCGCTTCCAGCAACCATGAATCTGTTACCTTTGCAACTGAGACGCTCCGGAAAGGCAATCTGTAAAATCTGGAAAGATGTCCAAGCTGGGCCAGAGTTACGGGACTTCCTTAGCGCTGGTGGTGGCAGAGATAGAGAGCCAAACATGGCTAACTGTTGAGCAGATTCCTTGTGAAAAACCACCTGCTCCAGCATTACCCTCAGAGATAGCAAAGCATCAGAGCCCATCTGCAGAATCAGCTGTCCAGTATGCGAGCTACGCAGTTGCTTATCCACAGAAAACAGCTCTGTAACCTCTGCTTTTGCGGTTAGCGACTGTGGGTAGTAGAGATGGACACAGTCACCATCAAAATCAGCACCGAGGGGTCCACATATCATAGGATTAATCTTCACTGTGTTATCTTCATGCACGTACACCTTAAGCGCTTGCAGAGAATGCTTGTGAGTTGTGGGAGGACGGTTCATGAAGACAACATCCCCATCCATGACCCTGCGGTGAACAACCTGGCCGGGTTTAAGAACTGTGTGCCCCTTGGAGCCATCCCTCAGAGAATACGTTGTAGAGCCTTGGCTGTAGCTCAAACACATCTTGTTGTCCACTAACTCTTGTAGATAAGCAACGTTGTGGACACTGACCCTCTCCTCGAATGTGATCCTATGCGCAATCTCCATCGGGATCCCTATTTCATTCACATTTCTGTAAGCGTCCCCAGTGATGACACTACGAGAAGAGAAACCTGAGCCCTTGCGAATGAAAAGCGTCTTCATTTTTTCCGCCCAAGCTTTGGAAGAGGAGTTGTCTGAGACCTTAGACACCCTGTATCTCATGTCGATGTTCCTCGTTGGCTTCGTGGTGCCCCTCACACGAAGGTAGTTATCCACAGCTCTAAACATCTCATTGGCTTCAGCTTGGTGAGACTCAAAGTTCGTCTCGCCAGACCTCGAGTTGTTTATAGCCACCGTTTTCCTCATAACGTCTTTAAGCTCGATTCTGGACAGATCCTGAAAGCAAGAATGGAGGGTCAGTTTGTAAACACAAGCTAAATCATTCAATAAACTTGAAACAATGTTTTGTTTCAACTGCCTTACCACAGACATGGAGCTGAAACCATCAGAAGCTTCTGGAACTGACAAACAGTTGGGCGGGACTGGAAGATATTCCAGTATGTATCCTTCTTGAGGAATGTGCCCCTTTGCTGTCAGTTTCCTTCTTGTTTCTTCTGGAATCCTTCTTAAAATTTCTTTTACCTGTTTGTTTTCCATGAAAAATAAGGTAATCATCAGTTTCCATAGAAACAAAACATAGAGAGTGACATAAGTATATTAGTTGCTTCTTTTGTTCAACATTCACAAATAAATTCATAAAAGGTATAGTTACTTTGCTTATATGCTTCAAACCGTTGGTTAACTCAGTAATCACAAAACAACATATTTTAAGGTCACATTATATGATGGAAACAGAAACAAGTATGCAAATGAAAGTAAAACACACCTCTCTTGCGAGCAGGGGCCGTGTATAACCGCTTCCATAGCGGTAACCATATCTTTCCAGAAAATTCCAGCCCATCAGTCTTGATCTAGATGGGAACTTCAGCTCTAGATATGAGGCACCGTCTGAGTTTTTATTTTTGATTGAGATGCTCGCAGCTTCCTAATAAGAGTAATCCAGTCATTAAAAATCCAATGACATTATTCCAAAGACACGTACTTCACAAAGCATTGATATGTTAAAATCATTGAATAGATCAACAAACGCACAATAACAATTTCTAGATATGAATTAGCACATTTACTGAATGCAACTAGTTGAAGGAATCCACCAGAATGTGTATGGCATAACCCACCTCACAACAGACGCCTTGTACACACTCGGCAAGCCCACCAGCAGCACTTGTGGTCTGTAATCAGAAAGGTGAAGAAAAAGTGGTCAAGATATTTCAACGGTTTATGATTTGATCTTATCAATAAGATAATCTAAGAACGAAATCTCAAGAACGTTAGCTAGTACCTTAGCCTTCTTAATCCTCAGACACTTCAAGCACAGAAGGCTCAGGATCTGTTTCAGCTCTTTAACGTAGGCAGGATGGAATATTGGCACTGGGAGATGAATGAACCCGAAATGACCTGAGAAATGAAGAAAACAAACATCAATATATGAAATTTAAGGCAGAACGGTGTACAAATAAAAAAGGAAGAACTAGGTTTTATACCTTCGCATTTATCCGGCTCTGTTGCACCGCAAGATTCGCATTTGCCAAATTCCAGAGGCAATCCGAGGAAGGAGTTAGACAGCTGACTGACATGATTGATACCAGCGTCACTAATCGATGCAGTACGCTGCAAGAAAGGATTAAAGACAAGTGAGAACAGAAGAGTGACAGAAGATATATCACAGAACTAAACAGAAGCAATCTAGTTTCTAGCACTACACCGTGCTTCTTAGTTCACTTGTACTGAACTTCAGAAACTTGGTGTCAAAACTTAATCAAAGCATAGAAAGTTTTTAGCTTTTCCTAATCCTTTCCCCTGATGAACATACAAAATTTGATCACTCATCCATATGAGTGGATTCACGACAGGCTTATTTATGCTCGTGAAAGAGCCTAAACTACAGAAAATAAAAGACATAACAGAACAAGATTAACTTTGGAGTAATGAAAATAGAGACAGGATTAACTTTAAGTTGTCACCAAGCACAGATGATTTTCGTCATGTTTTATTTATACATGTAACTTTTAATCACTCATCCAAACGCATTAAAGAAATGGAGATAGTCCAAAGAAAATAACTCTTTTGACTTACTATTTCACGATGAGTAGCTAGACCAAAAGTGATTCCAAGAATCTCTGCTTCAAGAATATCTGAAGGAGAAGCTTCTTCCATGATAAAACCCTGAAACTTTGAAACCAGACAATAACAGACCGAGTTAGCAGGTAGCACTAAACATGTCAAACAAACAGAGAAACGGAAACATTCTCGAGTCCACTAACTCGACAGAAACCCACAAATGTGCAAAAGAAAAAACTCAAACATAAACTTTCTTGAAGAACCTAAACAACAACTTCAAAAAACTACAAAAGATACAAACTTTGTTCGTCTTTTAACAAAATCGAGAGCAGTAAAGACACTATAAAGCTAAACCTCAAACAGAAACTTAAAACCCAGAGAAACACATTTTTTGGGAAGTTGAAGGGTCGAAAAAACAAGCGTAAAAGGAAGAAACTTTAAGCTTGTTTCCACGAAATTCACAGCAAAACAAAGAAAGAGAGTGTTGGACTGAGAACTGACAAGAAAGACCTGAGAATCGACTAGGGTTTCTCGTAAAGCACCGTACTTTGACCCGGAACGAACCGACACAACCAGAAAGAAATGGTTTTACAGGTGAGAAGACGAAAGAGTCTCGTGAAGCAGACTGAGAGAACAAACAACAATGGAAGACTTTAAACTCAAAAGAGAGACACAGAGAGAGGTAGAAGACAATGTTTGTAGTGTCCAGTCAAAGGTTTTTGTTTTTATGGCTTCGCCTCTTAATTGCATGCATAAGTGGAAAAAGATGCTCATTTTCATTTTTTTTTAAGTATATGTTACTGTTTTATTAGACAGATGCTAATCCTATCAAAAAGTGATTTTTCATCTAATAATTAGAGATGGTTAAAAGTACTATCGATTTGTCTTCTTCTCAGAAAAATAGTTTTGTGTACCTTATATGTATCCATTTTTTTAAAAAAAGTATGACCACAAAACTATTTTTCTTCTTATGTAAGGTACACAAATTTGAATTAGTTGAACTCTTGGATTTAATTATTTAAACAAGAAGATAGAATCAAAAGCCATCCTATCTCTTTGGTCCCAGTAATTAAGGAATTAAACTCATTTAATTTTAACTCTGAGAAGACCGGTTATCTCAAACCTTCTCACGCGTACCAGGTATGTATTCTCAGGCCAAAATCATACAGAGAAGGGGTGGTCAAACCGGTTTACTAAGACATCGGTTTAAATATTCCATTAAAAGAAATAGCCACATTTTAGATCCCGTTTGACAACTGTATCAATACCATCGTTTTGGTAGATCTTTTAAGACCCATGACCAAAACGAAGAAAATGTTAAAAGATTATTTAAGTCTAGTTATGTTATGTTGCCTGAACTGTATGGAACTAGACATTTTGTCTACACAATCATTCAAATCACGAAATTTGTAAAAATAAATTTGGTTAAGAGTTAATCCTGTAATCAAGCCAGATAACTATTTCACCATAAATTATAAACTTATATTTAAGTTATAAGCAAATAGCTCTCAATAAGATCCACACAGAGTTGTCAATAAGACCCAAACTTATATATAAGTTTTAATTGCAATACTACTTAACCTTTCACTTTACTTCTTAGCTTCTAACTTAAATGATACTTACAGGAGCTGCTCATGACTCCTCCTCACTTGTCCTAATACTACTTACTCTCTTTCACTCTACTCCTTAGCTTACTTAACTTTGACGCTACTTGAGCTCCTTAGTCTTATGAGCTTAAAGCTCAGTCTTCCCACCTAGTCCTCTTCTTCTTCTTCTCTCCACATATTTCCTTGATCAGCTCTTGAAGCTCTTCACACAGCGGTTCTGGAGTCAGCTGGATCATCTCATCATCATCACCATCATCTGGATCCTCATCCTCATCCG
>OVBX01005663.1:0-12812 GCA_900406325.1 Erucastrum elatum
TTGTAATAATCTTATGTTTATTTACAGTTCTGCAAAAATTTTATCATTTTTTCTTACCGAACGTTGTCATATCTTATATAAAAACCATAAAACTTTATTAATTTGTGAGTATAACTAATAGATTTTCTAGTGTATTGGCATATTAGTAAAGACTAGAGATTTTTCTCGGACTACGCCCGGTGTCAGACAGATATAATGTATTTAATAAATAATATATATATATATTAAATCTATTGTTATAAAATATAAACCATATACTGAATTAAAAATGAGTAAAATTGGCAGTTTATCATTTTTACTATCTAAAATACACATATAGAAAGATCTGAAAATGTGAAATGAATAATTGATAGTTAAAAACCTAAGTTATGTTCCAAAAATAATACATTGGATTATCATGAAAACAAATTATTAATCATAGATAAAATCCATCTAATTGCGATAGAAATGAACTATGTATTACACATGCAAAATCTGAGAACGTACTACGTCACTATTCTACATAGTAGATGTTCAAAGATTTATATTGTTTTTGCTTGAAATCCGTGAGCATGCATTATCTATTAACAATTAAGTTATAAGTTACGGTATTATAAAATTTGTATGGTATTTAGAATCAACATGATTTTTTTGGTAAAAATATAAAGATATGAATCAATATGAGTTGATGCCAGTTACAATGGTGTTTTGATGATTGCTACCAATTGTAGAACAATCCTCAAAAAGCCATCAAAAAAGCCTCAAAAGTTTACATCATTAACATTTATTTAATGCTAAGTTTAAAGTTTTTTAAACTTTAAAAATATTTTTAAATAATTATTAATTGTCAAAAAGATTCTACAATTCTGTTTATGAAAATTAAATTTTCTATAATTTATTTTCATATTTATTTTGGTTCATCACCAGTGATTATTAATTTGATTATCTTTTTTAGGAATCTGTTTTATATTTTGATGCATAAATATCTTCTTTATGATGGACCCATGTTCAGCGTTCGTATTTCTGTGTGTCATTGTCACCAATTTTTCTTTGATTTTAATTCTTTTATAGTTCCAATGAGAAGTTTTTATTTTGTTCTTAAATTAAATTATCAAAACTCATTTTCAGTCCCAAATCGAAAGCACCTATGTCTATCTACCCGTCGGAAACATCAAACAACATCAAAAAACATCTAATTAGTGAGCAGACGCAATGGACGTACCCGCATCTCTCTCAGCTCTCACCAAGTAGAAGATGCAACTTTCGATGATGGCAGCTCCTGAGATGGCTCCAACCACAGCTCCTCTGATGAAACCACTCTCTGTTTCTTGGTCTATTAAAGCTCATGTGACTGCTTAAGCACAATCGAACTTTGAGAGAGTGGAGCCGAGAAGTCATAATCACAATTCTGTTTGCACAATCAAACTTTGAGTTCCAATTAGCCACCTATAGCAAAAGAGATCAACATATGCCATATATCAGATATGGAATCTACACAATCGAGAGACCAAATAGAAAGAAAAACAACTTAAAGAAAGACAAAAAAAGTGGTGTCTAAGCTATTCAAAGCAACTCCAATGCCAAAAGTAAATCAACAACAGAGAATATAATTTAGTCTTGCTATTGAAGATTTTGATAAACAATGAAAAAAGAATCTGGCTTTGATCTTCACATACTCTGTCTACTCCTCTTCCTTAACCATCATATTCTTAAACAGGAGTTCACACCGTAAAGAAGCTTACCGCGTCGAGGGAAGTCATGTTCTCAAGGCTACAGACAGCACGGGCTCCTAGCTCCAAGAACAAAGGGAAAGCTCCTGCAAGCCGGAAACTTTCAGTGCAACCAGCATCAATATACACAATTGCATCTTTCACATCCTCTTCTATCTGCCACAAACACACAAAAAAAATAAAAGCTTGAGCTTCCCAATTACTCTCATGAAACGTAATGATTCGTTGGAACTTTAGGTGCAGCAGATCAAAAGAAGAATGAGGATTATTCTACACTTACTTCGCGGATCGAATTGAGGCAATAGATGGCGACATCAATCAGAGCCATCATCTCTCAGCTAAGTTCTTGATCTGATGAATTTCTAGAACTCGATTGCTGAGAAGAGCGACAAGGGCCGCCTCTTCCGTCCCTTGAGTAAGGGGTGCCCCTTAAGATAATTACTATTTTCTTTTTAATTTTAATAATGCTAAGGGTTGGGTTAAGGCCCAGAGTTAATAATAGTCTTAGGCTATAAACAAACAGACTTCTTTTTTGTTTGTCTGTTATTTATAATAGATTTATTATGTGATATTCTTTTGGAGTTGTGTGATTTATTAATCTAGATAGAAGTGATGATGTAATTGTTGGGTATGTGCATATATCAGATGGGTTTTCTAATAAAAAAATGTTTTGGTAATTATAGTGTATTTTAGGTGAGCAATTAGAGTGGAAAATATGTGATTATAAGCTAATGGATGTGTTTTATTTGTTTCTTTTTGTTTTTTCTAGTGTTTAATGTGATATCAGATGGGTTTGAAGTTTGTTTGATGTTTTGTGATACTCGGTGGTGTTTTCGATTCGGTTATGTTCCAGACAGAACATAGGAGATGTTGTCCAAGATAGAGGGTCTCTTCGTCTAGAGATTTTAGTTTGCAATATAAATGCTTGGCATTTTTACAAAATGATGTAATATCAAATTTGAGAATAAATAAAAGTAGCTTTAGTTGCAATATCATGCCATTTGACAATATAAATAGTTTCATAAATAGTTTCAAAAATATATAGAAACAATGATTCACCTAAAATTTGCTTGCTTTCGCTCGTCTCTTATTGTCTGCTTATAACGGAATTTACAGAGAAAATGTATTTTGGAGTAATTCCGGTTACATTGGTTTACAAAAAGGACATTGGTTTTTTTTCTTTCGCCTCTTTAATACAAATGCATAAACATGTTCTCTGTTTTGCGGCTTTTGCCTTTGTCTCTTTGCTCCCCCGGTGATTAGTTGATCGTTTATTTTATCTTTATGTGATATTTGTGGTGAATAAGCTCTATAATCTCCATCATTGTTTGTTAGTTATAAGTGTAACTTATCGGTAATTCTCGAAATGACTCTTGTTCACCATAACAGTATTAGGGGTGGACAAAATATCCGTAAATTTTGATTCGATTTGTTATTCGTTTCGATCCGATCCGAAAAATCCGGATATTCATATCTTTACAAATCGAAGCAAATACTAAAATTCAATATCTGTCAAAGACGAAGCAAATCACAAATATTAAAGTTTTAGGGAGCGGATATCCGATCCGATCCGGCAATATATAAGTAGATGTATATCTTGATTATATTTAAATTTCTAAATGTATAAAATTATATAATTATTACTCTGACATATGATTTGACAAATTTTATTCACATTATTAATTATATAAAAGTAAATATAAAAGGAAGAAATACATTTTATGATAATTATAATTTTTTTCTTTAAGTTTTGTGTTATTATAATTGTTAACTAAGTTTAAAAGTATTATAAAATATATAGATTCACTGATTCTTTTAATTTTTTTATCTTATATATCATGTAAAAGTATATTATACAAAAGAAATCTGCATCGAATTTTTAAGATTATTTGTATTAATCAAATCAGATGAGATATCCGTAAGTATTCGCAAATATTTGCAAATATCTTTTATTTTCCGGATATCCGTTTTTCCGACTATCAGTATTTCTCCGAAGCAAAACAAATACAAAAATTCGATATCTGTAGCATACGAAGCAAATCACAAATACCTTCAAAAACCCGGATATCCGATCCGTACCCAGGCCTACATAACACATCACATCATTTTTTTTTAATTTTTATTTTTTTTAACACAGCACAGCATTTGCTATAATGTTCTCTTGGTGATAGAGATTGGGTTAGAAATAATA
Source organism: Erucastrum elatum (assembly GCA_900406325.1). NCBI lineage: Eukaryota > Viridiplantae > Streptophyta > Magnoliopsida > Brassicales > Brassicaceae > Erucastrum > Erucastrum elatum. The sequence goes on from OVBX01005663.1 coordinate 3,901, forward strand.
ATATTTTTTTTACTTCAACTACACTCTACAAACAAAAGACATAAAAACCAAAATTTTGAGAGATTATTCAAGTTTCTGAACAGTTAGACCAAGATGTAGAATCTCGTTCTTGATCCTAACCTGAAAGATTCTCGTCTTTTCTGATTATGTAATATAACGTATGCATATATTAACACATACACACATCAACATTAGCACAAAGCTCTGAAAATTCAATGTGCGATTAGAAACTGAAAACTAAATGAAAGATATGCAATCCAGCCCGAATTACATAACGGAATAACTATCGTTGTAAGTAGTGAAAAAATTTTTTTTAGTAGAACTTAGCTGAAGACTCAAGATCCACCAAACCAGCCATGATCTTTGACCTTTCTCTGAATGGAATTGTAGATTCTCTTCTGATTCCAATTTTATTTTCTCGAGTTTTTTTCATACATAAATCACAAAAAAAAGTTGCCTTTAACTGTATTCCTCTCCACGCACATCAACAAACATCCTAAACTCGCTCTCGGCCAGGTGCACATGAGTCGTCATACTTAATTAAACAACCTCTGTCGTTTCTCCAGCCATCTCATGTAGCTACTTAATTACGAAAAGATCACTGCGTAAGTATCAACAACAAAGGATTTAGCTCGGCTGCTCCTAGAGAGTAGAGACATGAGCGTGTTCACCTGATGATCCACAAATTTAGAAAACCTTCAGCTATTGTTATCTACACATTCTTCCTAATACCATGTTAGAGCTTTTTATTCCATTTTTCAATCCCACTTTTAAGCACGACAATCTTTTGTTAGGCAACCTTCATTGTCTTTGCCACCATCAGCTTGGCCTCTGCCTCAACCAACTCTAACAACACCTCCATGTTGGTTTTGGCTGCCACTAAGTATGATATAATTAGATGATAAATACAGCCACCACGATGATAAGNCCACGTTGATAAGAAAGCGAACTAAGTCAATCACACTAACATTGGTAGGTGTCTCACATATGGAGCTGCATCACTTCCTAGTCTTCCTCTCCTGCTTCCAACTCTTTCTCTGCAAAAACCAGTGGCTTGTCTAAGTCCTTCTGAGTGCAATCATCAAAGAATCAACTGGCAAACTCAACTATTCTCTTGTGAATGGGGAAAAAGACAAACAGATATCAAGACTTACCCCAATGGAAACAGCTAGGGAGATCAGAGATGGAGGAACTTGATTCACCGATGATGAACTACAATAAATATCTCATATGGGTTCTCAAGTTTCTTAAAAGATTCAACGACCATCTCATTCTCCATACTTTTCGGGAAGGACCAGTATCGCCTAACAAATCTCACAAACTCAATATACGTTTTTCTTGCTTATGAGTATGTAGCAACTAAGAAAGGTAGAGAGACATGCACTTCAAAGAAGAAATAAAACGTATTACCTTTTTCTTATATTCTCGGCTGATATAAGCCATCTAAGCGCACAGCTGAGTAGTGGCGAGCACGATTCAGTAACCGAGCAGCATCATCTGACATAACTCCATGCACTATAGACTGCATAAACTGTGATGATAAGCAGTGAATATTTAACGGTATAAAAACGTGCAACAGTCTGAACCTTTAAGTTGTGAAACAAAGGAATCGCTTTTACATTTGATCAAAAGTCCTTTCTTTGACTTCTCCATATCTTCTTTCTATCGTCCTTTTTTTTATGGTCTCTTCTGTTTCACACCATCATACTTGTGCTTCTTCTAGCCTGCTAAATGACATAAAAAGGAAGCAATTTTGTAAGTTAAAACGTATGATACAAAAAAAACAAAAACTTTCGCAGGAAGAAAAAAGGAATAGATGAAGCTGTGTTCTGTAAGGGATGAATCAAGGAGTAAACAATAAGCTTCCCTCACAGAAACTAAATGATTGGGAGAAGTTGTGCAAGAGATCTCTACGAAAGCCTTCAGTTCGTCTGTGCTTTTCTTTTTAGCATTGAAGATCTTTTTTTGCAAGTCTTGCTGTCTGTCTCTGCTGGAACATATTACTCCACAACTTATGTGAATACATATTTTATAACACAAAACAAAAGTCTTTACTGTTCAGAAAAAGTCTTTAATCTTAGTATTTTTGAATCAGAGTTTTTTACCTTGACATCATCAGAGAGAACACCAAATAGATCTTTGCCTCAATTTTTCAGTAATTTTTATTGGTTCTCCTTAAATGAACACAATTTACAATACAAAGAAACATGATTTTGACACGAATGCTTGCGTTCGTGAACGCAAAAGTCGATTAGTAACGTACTTAAAGAAGCTTGATTTAGAGTTTCAGAATCCTGAAGTTTAAAAAGGTGACTCTAGGGCAGGGAAAAGTTCAACATACGTTTTGTTGAGATGATAAGGTGAGAAAGAGGAACCAATTTGGCATTTGACTGGAACTGAAGTTGGATGAAAATACCTAAAAAGCGGGATTCAGGGTGGAAGACGAAGCAGGAAACGATGGTTTTTTGGGAGAAGGGTTATCGATGGAAGAAAAGAGGATGTGTCAATTACTTATATTTTAATTGGATGATTTTTTATGATTACGTGGATAGTCTAGATGTTGATTATTAAGAGCTTTTAGTATTAGATATATATATATATATAGATATATAGATATAGATATAGATATAGATACTGAGGAGAGTATTCGACAATAAAGATTCTCTTAGTATTATTGATTTATTATGATAAATGATAACTGATAACTCTAGTGTGAAGCCCCATCAGTATAAACAACAATGGGGCTTCTCACGTTATGGGTGCCATCAAACCAGATTAGACTTGCGGAGGAAGGCAGTTCTGGGTCGAGATTGCTGCCTGAAACAGTCACTGTGAAAGACTGCTTCTCATTCACAGACTTCATATATAGAACACTAGGGGAGACCATAACGCTGAGAGTAGAACCGTGACCTGCAAGTACCTTGTAGTTGTATGTAGAGTTGGGGGAACCGACGTTAGTGACCGTTCTGTTGAAAGTGACTGTGAAAGAGCTATTGGATCTCGATAATTTAGCTGACATGGAAGGATAGTTAAGGTTCCTCTGTAAGATATTTTCAGTGCAAGTGACGGCTTCGCCTGCGATGATTTTCAGGGTAGTCACATTGAAGTTCATGCCGCAGAGAAAGGCAATGTAGTCTGCTTTGTCCAGTTCATATACGAGTCCGGGATTAAGAGCTGCTATTGGATCGACATGCCCAGCTCCATAAGAAAATTCGGTCGATGCCACGCCAGTTCCAGTAGCATTCATAGGCCAAGCTGCAAATATTAATTAAATGACAGAAGAACAAGGCAAGGTTACTTGTGGGACAAGAAAGCATTGTTTTCTTTACCGTTTGTCATGATGGCAGACTTAATCATGGAAGGGGACCATTCAGGATAAAATGTCTTCACGTATGCAGCCACGCCGGCAACATGCGGACAAGCCATCGAGGTTCCAGCAAGTACAGCGTAGTTTACACGTCTCGTATCATTCTCGTGTTTGTAGGGTGGTACAGGTGGAGCCACATGTGAATATGCCGCGAGGATCTCCACTCCTGGTGCTGTTATATCCGGCTGCAACCATACTCGCGGGTCAGAAGCCACTAGAGTAATAATAGCAGGAGCAAGATCGTATATTCGTATTTTTGGTTTATTGTACCTTGAGAATATCAGAAGCAATTTTATTTGGTCCACGGCCAGAGAAGGAAGCAACTTTTGGAGCTGTCTGATTAAAGATTGTCTCACTTTTCAGAACAGCCGCTTCGGGGGATCTGAGAACAGAAAGAACTTAGGTAAGATGTCAGAGCATATAAAGTTCATATAAACGTATGAAACATAAAAAAAAAAAGATAAACTGCGCGCAGAATATAAAAGATTACATGTGTCATCAAAAGATAATAAATTTTACATTGGAATTTGATAATGTCATATAATTTGAAACAAAAAATCTCTAAGACGTCATCTATTAAAACAAATAGAGAGGGTATAACGTAGGAAACATAGAGAAGATCGTTGGTTACCTTGTGGAATTAATGTAAGAGACGAGTGAGTCAAAGTCATCTGGTGATAAAGCAGAGAAGGGTATAGCGTGGATGGCTGCATACTCTTTAGGGTTAATAATAATGGATGCAACAGCTCCCATTGATTTAGCTATCGATAGACCATCAGAACTAGCACATACCAAGATCTTTCCCTTCACTAGGGATTCATCTAGACACCTTGCCAAGCATTTCCTGGAAAAGGATACTTAAATATATTAATGGATGTTAACCTCAAAATTGTGTTTTCGGGCATAAAATTACGTGGCCAAATCCGTGTCGCAGGCAGGCAAAGCAGCAGATTTCCCGTACACGAGAGGGTACTTCTTTCCTTTCAGATCAAAAGCATTCACTGATTTTCCCTATTAATGGAAGAGAAGGGTCCTTAGTAACAAATTATTCTTAATAAAATATAAAAATTACTAATAATAAAGAGAAAGATAAAGATAATATTCTATCTTTTTCATAAAAAAAATATTGTTTGATAAAAATGTAGGTTTATATTTTCATTACAAAATTTTAAACATTATTTTAAGTACTAAAATGAAGAAAAGCTGTTAATGTATTAATGAATAGTAAAAAGTAAAATTTCAGAGTTTTTTAATTTATATAGAAAATATTTAAACTGACTTAAACAAAGGGAGTAGTATATAGCAAACAAGGGTGTCAGAATATTTACCTCAAGTGTCTTGCCGTTCCCAAGAACAACTTTGTTGACAAACCCACGGTTCGTGTTGCTTGCTGCGACGGTGAAGATCCAAGGTGCTAGGCTCGCGACTAAGCCCGGAGTCGGACCACTGTTATCAGCCGAGTTCACAGTAAGGACTCCCTTGGCCATAGCGTGGAAAGCTCCGATTGCACTCGTTTCTTGTTCGAAGGATTTGATATATCCGTCGATAGATAGAGTGATGAGATCAACACCGTCGGCGATCGCATCATCAAACGCCGACAGTATAGCTTCTGACGTACAACCATTTATGAGGCAGACTTTGTAAACTGCGATTCTAGAGGCTGGAACGGCACCTCTCACCGTTCCGTTGCCGATTCCAAAGAAGCTTATGTCCGCAACAGCGTTTCCAGCGGCGATGGACGCTGTATGTGTACCGTGTCCTATAATGTCCCTTACACCTTCTCCTGTGTAGTCTCTTGCCCCTATCAATTTGCTACAAAGAAAGTAATATAAACTGATCGATGTCTGGCCATAACTATACTGATATCATATTTGAATTGGTCAATCTAATCTAGCCTCGACGGCTCCAACACACTATTTTGCCTCAACAACACTTATATTAACAAACAACAATCCAATATAATAATGTACAAGAGAGTTTAAGAGAATTACTTGTTGCATGTGAAATTTGCTCCACCAGAACAAACACCTTTCCATTTCTTTGGAGGAGGACCAAAGCCTTTATCAGAAAAGCTCTCGGATTCCGGCCAAACCCCAGTGTCGATGACTCCGATAATAGTATCACTCTCTACGCCCAAGTTTCGTTTTGTACCCTTTCCATCCTTTAACCCCATGAAGTCCCAAGACCCTGTTGTTTGGATTTTGTACATTTTGTTTGGGAACACAGACACAACTCCATCCATTTCTAGCATCGCAAAACCCTAGGGTTTTAGTTATCTAACCTTTATTAAAAAAAATCAACGTAAGTGTGTCTCGATCGAAGATCACTCACTGGCTATTCGTTCCATTTCTGACATAGTAAGTCTAGCCGCAAACCCATTGAAACTCCTTTTGTAACTCCTCACCAAACGACCTTCTATTGAACTAGAGCATATATACATATATATATATATATATTAGATTTAATACATATTATATATATATTTTTTTGTAACTGAAATACATATTATATATATATCATTTGACAGAAATATTTAAATTGATTATAACTAATCATGACTATATAAATAATTAATAAAATCTCACCTTTCTCCAGTGACCTCTTGAAGAATACTCATGTGATGCGACATTGGTGTGTATTCCAGTCGAGACGGAAGTGAGCCCATGTACACAACATACACCTTCATGGATTATCAACATTTTTTCTTCAGTATGTATATAAAACGGAGAAAGGACACAGTATTTAACTGAACTAATTGATATATATATATATATATATATGTATATAAATTAATATACTTGTTTATCTTCTTCATCTGTGACTGCTGAGACTGAACTGATCATGAACCAGACAAGGACACATGACAGGAGATAGGGGGCTGACCGTTTCGCCATTTTTTTCTCATAAAATGAATTCAAAGGTTACTGTAATTTTGCAATTTCTACGGAGATCAACTTGATAGGATGAATAAATAACAGAATAATGCCTAAAGTACCGTATCAATTAAAGAAATCTCAATTTAATTCGTAGATATGTTTCCCTTTCTAGTACTAACTTGCATGATTCTGTATCAAACGATACGTTGTATGTTGACCAAAAAATTTTTCTTGGTAACATTGTATTTACATTTTTAGGAAACATATCCAAAGGGGGGGGGGGTATTTGAATCATGAATTTCGGTGAAATTTGATGATTCTAATAGTTGATAAGATTTTACAAGTTAACTAGATTTAACAAATTTTATCAAATTGTTTTAGATAGATTTTCATTATTTGTATATAATTCTATTGATTGTTATTAACTTTTAAAGTAAGAAATTAATGGTAGTAGAAGAAAAAGAATCATTTTAATTAGGATAATTATCTTATTAAACAACTCTTTAAGTTTTTTTTTAACAAAAATGATCTCAAAAAGCAAAATGAAAACATTCTACTCCTTACTTTAAAAACAAATCTTTTATTAATAGAATCTTTAAATCTATGAAAACTAAACTTTTCCAATAACAAAAGATTTTGAATGGAATTTAAAAATCACCACTCCAATAAAAATGGATTATACTCAGATTTTTAAAATTCACAAACCAATAACAATGAAATCTCCAAATTTGATAACTCCTCTAGAATTCTCCGTCCAATTATGTGAAGTCAGATTCCTCACATTTTAAAAATTTCTTGCTGAAAACTTCATAATCATTAGTCTCCTTTGAATGCTGCTGACTATAACGTGTGTTATAGTTTCCATTAGTTCATTTTGCAATTAAATTTACGTAAACTGAAAATATAAATGGTGACCAAAAGAACAAACAGAAAACAACCATTAAAATTCTAAACTTTCAAATTAAAGCAAAAAAACCTCCAACTCATGTTTGAGCTGTAGCGGCCCTGATAGAAAGCATACCAAACACCAGCTTCCAGCCACTCAAAAACCTTGAAGAAAATCAGTCTTTTTTAAGAACAAACCGTTGGTATATATATGTTACTATAGTTACACATATTAGAATAGGCCAATGTTTTGAAAAATTGCTTGTGGTCATTGCCATGTCAGGACCGGTACTGGTTTGAGCCAAAAAAATTAATCTTTATATTTTGTTGTCTCGGCCATTTAAGAAACTCAAATAGTCAACTATTAAAATCGATTAAAAAAATAAACACATGTTAATTTTTTAAACGGCATCATTTTTAAAATTGATTAAAATATTGATCAAACGATTTTTTTTTCCATCTGAAACACTTGAAACATCTTTTTCGCGAAACCATAATAAAGAAGATGAAGTTGATTTGAGGTTATGCTTTCGCGAAAGAGATGATTTGAATGTTTTCAGAAGCAAATATATATCGTTTGATCAATATTTTAATCGATTTTAAAATGATGTCGTTTAGAGAGTTAACATGCGTTTATTTTTCACTCGGATTTAACAGTTGACTAATCGGGTTTCTTAAATGGTTGAGGAAATAAAATATGAGGTTTAAAATGACCAGTATTTGAAAGTTTATGATTTTTTTGGCTCAAACATGAGTTGAAGATTTTTTTGGCTTTATTTTGAAAGTTTCGAGTTTTAATGGCTGTTTTCTCTAAGAACAAATGAAAATAGTGTTTTTTTTCTTTTTTTTTGTCAACAAGATTACAGACTTATGTGGACTCTGTAAACAAACTGGTTGCTCTGTATCCATATCGACAGTAAACGACGTCTGTTGCCTCACACCATGTGCTAAGCTATCCGCCTTCTTGTTTTGTGTCCTTGATATATGAATAATTTCCGAGCTGTGAAAACTCTTCTTGAGACTTCTTATGTCTTATAAATAACTTGCAAAAGCCGGCCATTCTTTTGGTTCCGAAACCATCTTCACCAGTTGAGAGCAATCCGTTGCAAAAGTAACATTATATTGCCTTAAATTCCACATACACTCCTTCACCCATATAAGAGCTTCCACTTCCGTATGTAAAGGTGATATATGAATAATAGTGTTTTTTTCTTTATTTCTTAAGATTTACATTATTTATAAAAATAATAATATATAGATCTTTTTGTTTCTCTTTATTTAAGAAATTATATAAGAAAATATTATTATATTTGAAAGAAATCATAAATAACAAAAAAAAATCTTATTATTTTGTTCATTTTTATTTTTTATTACAGTACTACATATTTAAATATAGAACAAAACAAAAAGTATATGAAAAACATGATCGGGCCATAATGCCCCTAAAATAAATAATGATGGTCAAGATATCTCGCTGGAGAAGAAGGATGGCTCGGAGTCCTCCAAATATGTTCTGATGTTCAGAGAAAAGATAAAACTTACGATCGAACAGTTTATACCAAAGAACTGAAAGGTGACCGAAACAATGGACGGTGCAAATCAAACATATCGAACATATAAAAGTAAACTTAGATGATAATCCGCGCTTATTAAGTTTTTTATGCTAATGTTTATTCATTAATGACTTTAACATTTTTCAGTAATATAATCTTTATCAATTGTAAAAGGGGAAATTTCATAACTACACTTTGTGTAGTACCACAATTCAACAATACCACTAATAG
>OVBX01005664.1:2175-12809 GCA_900406325.1 Erucastrum elatum
TATCAAACAAGGTTGGTTTAGACTTCTCATTTGGACAGGTCAATCTAAGAGAAATAGTTTTGATTGTGCACACTGAGTTTTTGAAAAATTATAACCCTTTATAAATTTGGGGTTCAAGTCATTTTAGGATTTTTTTGCCTCTACTAGCCAAAAATAAAAAAAAAGATTGATTTAGATTTGTCATTTGAATACTTCGATTAAGATAAATATTATTCGATAGTGAAACATTACGTTTTACAGAACTATGATCCCTTATAAATATGAGTTTCAGGATATTGTTGATAATACAACTCAACTATTTACATAGTTTTATAAAGAAGTTCTTAAACAAGAGTTTATCATATTTGTTTTCCAAATGAATAAGCATTGGCTTAGTCAACCTGGGAAAGAGAAGTATCACATCATTCAATTGTGCAGCACTGAAGTATACAGATGCAAGTGCGCACTCTTAAGTAAATACATATGCGTTGGTTCTACTTTTCATGATTTGTAATATTTATCAAAGATGTTAGCATGTATACAAGTAAATTCGCTATAAATGTTGTGTTTAAAGGCTTCTCACCGTAATATGATCATAACTGCTTATAAATCTTTAAATTCGATTTTATATTATAATTTATCTCTTTAGTTCTTATGCTTAATATATAACTAACAATTTTTGTTTTTGGTTCTTAAAATAGAAGACAGTGGAGTTTATCAATTGGAGCTGATAGAGTGCCATGCAATGCACATAATAGATTTGACAAACCTAAGTGAAAAAAGATTCATACATGAGAGAAAAGTTGGCTGTTATAAAGGATGATTGGTTGGGCTTTAACTACTGACTTTAACTTTATTTTTTATCTACAGCCTTTAAATTGCCTATCATGTTTTATCTTGTTTTTTAAAACTACAACCAAAAACTAAAAAATGGTTGTAAAATCCTTATTTTCTAACGTCCCTTATTTTTCCGTTAGAAAATATATTGCTGTAGCAATTAATTTTAAAACTACATCCCTTATAACTAAATCAAATAATTCTACAGACTAAATTCTATAGTAAAATTTCTACAGTAAAGTTTCTATAGTAATAGTTCAACCAATCATCACCATGGTAATGTGTGAACAACTATGTGTTTCATGTTTATTTCGTAAATTGTATTTGTAGAACTTTGAATACTATGTAAGTTCATGACTTGGTTTATGTGTTTAATTATTTGCTATAATTTATAAAGCTAATAGGTAAATTTTCATTTCACTAATTTTACAACACCTTATTAAAAAAGTTTATAAGAACTTATAAAAAGAATAATAGAAGTATGAACAAAAGAATACAAATGTGAAGTTTTTTTATAAAGACTTATAAAATGTCTTATGTATTATACAGAAACTATTATCAATTTTATAAAGATTTATAAAATGTTATAAAAGTTTATATATAATGTATAAAGTTTTATTAAAAACATTATTAAAATTTATGACAACAAATTATTACTACTTACAAGAACTTATAAGAGTTTATAAAATGTTATGAATGTTCATATAATAAAGTATAAGAATTTGTAAAATTTTATAATAAGTTAGTATCTTTTAAAAAATCTTAGAACCCACCCCCTTAAACCCAACCCTTAAACATAAACCCTAAATCTATATTAGTTAACCCTAAGGGTATAAATATCTTTCTTACCTATTAAATAAAATATATTTATGTCATTTTGATCTCTTGCATGATATATTTGTGATAAAGGAAATTTCTTTTTAGGACTTATAAATATTTTATATAAAATAATTATCCAAAACTTATAAATGTGTTGTATAAAATAAAAATAAGGGTTTATTAAGTTTGTAAAGCATTATCTAATACTTGAAAAATATTTATATAAATCGGTTATAAGAGTTCATAGATAAATAATTAGGATTTTGTAAATCTTTATAAAACATTTTAAGTCTATATAAAGAATTTATAAGTCACTATAAGATATTAATAATTATTTTCAAGGGCTCATAAAATCAGTTCTACGCATTTTCTAAGTATTTGCAAGCATCAATTTTTTAAAAAGTTAATAAGCCACTATAAAATACTCTCTTTGCTCGTGGACGTAGCCGTTAAGGGCGAACCACATTAAATCTTTGTGTTTTTCTTTCTGTTAATTCATCTATTAATCTATATCTTCTCACATCTGTGACAACAAACTGGTATCAGAGCTTTGAGTTGAATCTGGTGAAAATATGTCTGGGATGAACTTCAAGATTGACAGTTTACTGGAAGGAACAATTTCAGCCTCTGGGCATATCAAGGTGAAGGCGTTGCTGAAGCAACAAGGTCTTTGGACACCGTTGTCATGGAGGAAGGTCGAACCTGTTACAGCTGAGATAGAGGTTACTGAAGAAAATGGGTATTCAACAATTTTGTTGTGTCTGGCAAATGAGATCATCATCGAGGTTTCTGGTGTTGATACTGCAGCTGGTTGTGTTTGAAGTTAGAGAGTCTATACATGACGAAGTCTCTAACTAAGACGCTACTTCTGAAACAGCGTCTTTTCGCTCTGAGGATACATGAAGGTACACAACTCCAGGATCACCTTGATAGTCTAAATTACATTATGTTAGATCTGAAGAATATTGACGTTAAGGTGGAGAATGAGGATGCGGCGCTGATTTTATTGGTTTCATTACCAAACTCCTATGAGAACTTTGTTCAGTCATTCATATGGAGTAAGGATATAATGAATTTGGAGGAAGTCAGGTTGGCACTTCATAGGAGGGAGTTGCGTCACAAGGCATCAGGTTCTGGTACAGATGACCAAGCTTATGGGTTGTTTGTAGGTGGTGGAAAGAACTATGGGAAAGAAAGAAGGTCGAAAGACACAAGGTCATTCTCAAGGAGTCCTAAGCCAACTGATATTTGCAATTACTGCAAAGAATGAGGACATTGGAAATCAGATTGTCCTAAGAAGAAGCAAGCTGATTTCGCTGGTGTAGCAGAGAATGAAGCTAAGTCTGATGACGATATTTCTCTAGTTGCTCATGAAAATATACATTTTAGGGATGTGTGGGTTCTAGACATAGGAGCATCTTATCATATGTGTCTAAGGTGGCGAATGACTTTGCTTTTGATGTTGCAGGAATCGGTTCTATAAAGCTCAGGGCACATGGTGGTAGAGTCTGCACTTTACCCGAAGTTAGACATGTTCCAGCTATGTCCAAGAACTTAATCTCAGTTAGTCTTTTGGATAGCAGAGGTTTCAAATATTCAGGTGGAGATGGGTTACAAAGTGTCTACAGAGGTTCAGATGTAGTTCTGAGAGGTTTCATTCATGGTACTCTGTATTTGCTAGAAGGTACTACAGTTTCAGCAAATAGTCTAGAATTTTGTTCATCAAAATTCGGTCAGTTTTGTAAGAATGCAAGAGCTACTAAACATCTTACAGTCATGGATACACCAAAAAAGAATGGTGTAGCAGAGAGGGTTGACCAAACCTTGTATGAGAAAGCGAGGTGCATGATTCCAAGTGATGGTTTGGAGAAGATGTTATGGGCTGAAGCAGAGGGTTTCGAAAAATAGGTGGAGCTGCAGGAAATGCAGTCGGACAAACCTTGTCGATCGATGTCGGATCAACAGTGTCGATCGACGAAGGATGACCAGTGTCGATCGACGGTCGCTGGACAGTGTTGATTGATGTCGGATGGTCAGTATCAATCGACGTCGGATGGACAGCATCGATCGACGTCAGAAGAAGAAATCAAACGATTGCTGACAGACGAGCAACCAGAGTTTTCTAATTTTTAAAGTCAATGTATTTGGTCTGATAATGCAGTATTGCTAAGGATAAACCAAGGAGAGTTGATGTCAGGCCACCAGCGAGACATCAGTTTGAAGATATGGTGGGTTATGCACTACAAGTTGCAGAGGAAGTGGATACTTACGAGCCATCCACTTACAGAGAAGCTAAGTAGTTTGCTGCAATGGGAGATGAGATGGAATCTCATGAAAAGAATCACACATGAGTTCTGTTCGCACTACCACATGAGAGAAAGATTATGACTTGCAAGTGGATTTACAAGATAAAAGATGGTCAATCACCAGAAGAATGACCTAAGTACAAATGCCTAGTTGTTGCTAGAGGTTTCATTCAAAGAGAAGGCATGGACTACAATGAGATTTTCTCACATGTGGTCTGACACAATTCTATCAGAGTGCTATAGGTGATAGTAGCACGTCATGATCTGGAGTTGGAGCAACTTGATGTGGAGGCTACTTTTCTTCATGGAGAACTAAAGGAGGAGATATATATGACTCAGACTGAGGGTTTCTTGGTTCCTGGTAAGGAAGATCATGTGTGCAAATTGAGGAAGTCGCTGTATGGACTTAAGCAGTCTCCTAGACAGTGGTACAAGAGGTTTGACAGCTATATGGTCAAGTTGGGCTACGAAATGAGTCCTTATAACTGTTGTGTCTACATGAGCAAGGTGGAGGATGGATCGTATAACTACTTGGTGTTGTATGTAGATGACAAGCTGGTAGCTGCCAAGAAGAAGTGTGATATTCAGAAGCTGAAAGAACTACTGTATTTTGAGTTTGTGATGAAGGATTGGGGTGCTGCGAGGAAGATTCTAGGAATGGAGATCTTCTAGGATAGGGCAAAGAAGAAGTTGTTCTTGTCACAAAAAGCCTACATCGAGAAGGTATTGATACGATTTGACATGCTTAATGCTAAGCCTATCGATACTCCATGTGCTGCAAATTTTCATCCTACCATGAGTGATGAGATGTCAGAAGGGAAAATCGACTATATGTCACGAGTTCCATATGCTAGCGCTGTAGGAAATCTGATGTATGCTATGGTCTGTACAAGGCCAGATCTTGCACATGCAGTCAGTGTTGTGAGTAGGTTCATGGTTCAGCCACGGAAAGAGCACTGTGTGGGAACCGAAATTCGCACCGTCAAATGTTATCGAGTAAAACAGAGGAAAACTAAGTTAACCTAGTTTTCCCTGAAGATCCGGATATCTGCTGGGCCACGCACGAGACAGTTAATAAAGACGAGTTTGAAAATAAATACGTAAAAATAAAGAGAGCAAGATGGATCTTATTTCCGAATTTTCGCTGAGCGTTTGGACAACATGTAAGGATCTCGGCTGCAAGAGCTGTCGATCGTCGCTAGTCTTAAGTCCTAGATCTAACCTAGTTGAGTCGCAGCTCGCTAAAAAGGAAATAAATGCCTAAGTTCTAAATTGCTCTAGAGAGTTTTTTTTTATGCCTCTTCCCTCTGCTCCTTGTTTTGCTTATATATCCTCATATGACGGTCTATTCTTCATGGGCCGAATCTGTTGCGAGCCAGGCTTTTCAATTTTCGCCGATATCCGTGTCTATTGGAAAACTTGACATTTATCTTCGGGAAAGTTGACATTTATCCTCTTTGGAAACTTAACATTTATCTTGTTACGTGAAGATAAATGCAAACCATCGTATCTATCTTAAAAATCGTAAACCAGTCATCCGGCCGGTTTGGATCCTCTCGGGTCGCAGTCTAGACCTTTGAAATTCTTACGATTTCTTCGAAGGGATACTCTTGTCATGATATCGACTTTCCGGATGGTCCCCAGATCATCGTACACTTGAGATGACTGGTGTTATAGGATAATTGTCACTGTTTATACGACGAACTAAGATCTATCTGTTAATCGAAACCTTCGTGGTTTTCCAAATTTCTTCTGATGACTTTGGTCAAAATGGAAGGGAGTTCTAGATTCGCATCTTCGTTCGGATTGAGAAGCTTCAAGTAAAGATGCGAGGCGTTAGTTTGGATTGTCGTTGGATCAATCTTCACGAGAATCGGCTGTGTTTGACGAATATTTTGCCGCCCGGCGCCTAGAACAGCACGAGCGTGCTAGCCGCCCGGCACCTAGAGCTGCACGGGCGTGCTAGCCGTCCGACGCCTAGAGCAGTAGGGCGAGCTAGCCGCCCGACGCCTAGAGCAGCTCGGGCGTGCTAGCTGCCCGGCGCCTAGTGCAGCACGGGTGTGCTAGCTGTCCGGCGCCTAGAGCAGCCTGTGCTAGCCGCCCGGCGCCTAGAGCAGCACGGGGGTGCTATCCGCCCGGCGCCTAGAACAGCACGGGCGTTAGCCCCCCGACGCCTAGAGCAGCACGGGTGTGCTAGCCGCCCGGTGCCTAGAGCAGCACGGGCGTGCTAGCCGCCCGGGACTGTGCTTCCTCGCGGGACATGTCCATTTTCTCGGATTTTTCAAGGTTTCTCGATCGACCCTTAGTCTCTCAAGGTTTCTTTAATTGTTTTCCGGTTTTTCCGAGGACTTTCGGATCGATTTTGTCTTGACCGATTTTGACCCCAACACACTGGATGGCTGTGAAGTGGATTTTCCAGTACCTTAAGGGTACATCTGATGTTGGTCTTGTCTATGGAGACAAGGATCCAAGACTGGTTACTAGGTATTCTGATTGTTGTTTTAAATAAATTTATTGTTTTCATGAATAATTTACATTAATAATATTAGATTACTTTAATTAGACATATGATTTTAGATATGTTATATCTAATCGGTTTTTTTTGCTTTTACAGTCGATTTAGTTACGTATATTGGATTTGTCTATATTATTCTGAATTAACTATAATATTTTTGTTCTGAATATTTTATTTTTTGTTAAACTTCTTATTTGCATTTAGGTTGGTTGTTTTCTTAGATATGTAAATACTAGGTAATTTTTCCGTGCTCATGCACGGATATAAAGATTTATAAAATAAATATGGTATATAATTAATTTAAAATATTTTTTTTTAACTTTTAGTTATCTGTTATTTATATTATAATTAATATGCATGTTTATTTTAAATAACATTATGTTATCTTAATTAAACATATAGTTTGTATATATAATATCCCGACTACTTGTATATTATTTGGATATATCAGATGACATTTTATTTTTGATTAAACTAATATATTTTTGTTATAAATATTAAAATTTTGATTAATTTTATTATTTTCATGTAGTTTGATTCTTGTTTTGAGAATCATATAGTAAAAGTAAACTAAAGTGTTGGTAGATTGAAAGTTACATAAATAAATATACTAAATTGTAATAGTTGGTTAATATATTTATAGTATTATTTGAGAATTTCATATTTATTTATTAATATGTTGAGTCGTTCTATATTGAAAATATATAATCTCTTATTTGATGTTTGACTTTGTGTAAAAAAATTAGATTGGTCTTGTTAATCATTTGTAGGTATATTGTGTTGAATATATTCTGTCAAATTCAAGTATAAATATTTCTAATCTAATTCATTAAAATCATATTTATTGCATTCATTGCATTAGTTTGATTTTAACCGTAGATGTGTATATATATTTATTAATCGTTGGTATATGTTAATTTAAAAAATAAAGTGACGATAGGTACAAAAATGCTAAAAACATAATCAATACAATTTTAAAAGGAATATTAATTATTTACCTTAAGATCAAGATTAATTTTCTAAACTTTCATTTTTTAAATCACATTATATGTAGTAAATATTTCCGTTTTAAGTTTCATAAATATTTTTTTATCTCTATAATATTATTTGAAAAATATAAAAGGGAACATAAAAGATCAAACAAAATTCTATTCATTAAACAAAGTTTATGTTATTTAAATTATTTTTAATAATTATAAATATATTGCTTTAAATAAAATGCTTAATAATTTTAAAATATATATTATGTTGCTTAAGATTATATTTCAGAAAAGAATATTATTTCTTTATTTTAAACTTATCATTATTTTTTGAACTTTCCTTATTATGAATTACACCATATATAAAATATATTTTCGTTTTTAAATTTATAAATTTTCTTTATTGTATAGGTTAGTTTAAAAATATAATCAAAAGTAAACTTAAATAAAAAGGAAAATAAAATGTAAAATTAATAATGATATAGTTATATATATTTAATTCATTAAGGTATCAACGTAATCAACCACTGTAAGAGTTAACGTGAACGCGACACGTAGAAAACTGACTTCTCAAATCATATTATAGATATATAAATCATTTATATAAATATAAATCCTCCGATATATTAATTGAGTAAGCAGTTAATTGACTTTTGCTTTTGTGTACATCATTGGTAATGGCTTAAGAAATAGTTGTAGTTTGATTCGTCGATGGTTTTTAATTTTTATTATTTTAACAAGATCTAAAACGAGCTAAGTAATGCTCTATGAATGTAGATCTTTTTTGTAGTGAAGATAATTCTTGAGCCAAAGGATTTAAAGAGTATTACAAATAATTATTTATGGTAACTAATTATCGATATTACAGAAAAACTAATAATATTTGCTTATGTATTTTAATATTTATAAATTATATAGTATTCATAAATAAATTTTCAAAATTTAAAATTATTTAAAAGAGCATATAAATAATTTATTAAAATATAATATTTTTTTTCTATATATTAAATGAGAAGTCACTTAAATGATTTTTTTCACCATTGTTGATGATTGCACTTGTGTTACATGGTTGTATCTTCTTAAAAATAAGAGTTCTGTGCAAACTGTTTTTCCTGAGTTCTTGAAGTATGTTGAGACACAATATAAAGCCAAAGTTAAATCCATAAGGTCTGATAATGCTCCTGAGCTAGCTTTTATTTCTCTTCTTAAAACGCATGGCAATGTGCATTATTTTTCATGTGCTTATACCCTTCAACAAAACTCAGTGGTAGACAGAAAATACTAACATATTATCAACGTTGCTCGATCTTTACTTTTTCAGTCTAATGTTCCTCTTGTTCATTGGGGTGATTGTATGCAAAATGCTGTTTATCTTATCAATAGGACACCATCTCCCATTTTACAGAATAAATCACCATATGAACTTCTCACTTCTGTGTTCCCAATTATGATCATCTCTGTGTATTTGGTTGCTTATGTTTTACTTCAAGTTTGTTAAAAGATAGTCATAAGTTCTCCCCGCATGCATCTCCTTGTGTTTTATTGGGTTATCCTGATGGTTACAAGGGCTATAAAATACTTGATCTGCATACAAATCATATTTCTATTTCACGCAATGTGGTTTTTCACGGAAGTATTTTTCCTTTTTCTGAAAATTTTCCCGCATCATCAGATTCTGATATCTTTGGTCAACATGTGTTGCCTCTTGCTGATCCTGATTCTCCTTTCCCTGCTTTCTTTGACTAAGGAGTTTCTGCTGATGCATCTATTTTGAATCCTGTTGAACCGTTGTTTCTACCTTCGAACTCTAGTGATTTGCATACTAGTTCATCTAATTTCTCATCAAGGAGTGTGATACCGTGTCAAAGAACTAGGCGTCAGACTAAAGCCCATGCTTATATAGATCAATATCACTGCTATCATCTCAATAATACTCCCTTATCCCTCACCCTACCTGGTGTAGCCATGAGCAGAGACCTTGAAGAGGAGCTGAGTGACAATGAGGATGAGGCTGCTGATGAAGAGGACCAGGACCAGAACCAGAAAGAGCAGGAGCTTTCAAGACAAGGAGATCAAGATAAACCAGCTTGTTGGTTTAATTTAATTACAATGTAATGAGTTTTAGTTATTTGGGCTTTCATTTATTTTAAACCAGAGACAAATTATGATTAGTAAACCAATTTTAATTGGGATTAGGAGGAGATTTTGAAATTCTTAACCATATTGGTTAGGTTAGACTTATTTTGGTGTTAAAACTCATGGCAGCAGCCAAGAAAATAAACATTCAACTTTCAATCTAAAAACTTTCAAACAAGTTGTTTCAAGTCTCTAGCTTTCTCTGTTCAGCTCAAGAACATTGATCTCACTAAGGGAAGGAATTCCTAGTGAACCATCTTAGACAATACAAGGTGATCTTGTGTCTTTGAGTAGCAAAACAGCTTTTGAGCAATCCATAGCTCTTTAGCAAAGTTCATCACCATCATCTATCATCTATCCACAAGTCTTGAAGCAGATTAAGTCTTTGATTCTCTGTTTGCAAGGATTATCAAAACATTAACCCACCTACAAGAAATCCAGGGAGAGACAGCCATTCTAGGGCTACACCAAGTGGTATCAGAGTCTCTTGAAGGTTTAGGGTTGATTTTCTTAACCTAAGTCACAACCTCCATCTACTATCCAGAAATCTACAATGTTTTCTCTTAGAAAACAGGAAGAGAAGGCTAAACAACCAGCAACAAGTAAGCTGTTGCAAAGAGGAGAAAAAGTTATCCAGATTCCATCCTTTTATGGAGAGTTTGATCCAAATACATATCTTGAATGGGAAAAGGATGTGGATTTNGGAAAAGGATGTGGATTTTTTTTTTCACTGCCATAGATACAAAGCAGAGAGGCAGGTTCAGCTAGCAACTACTGGATTATGTGGATATGCACTTGATTGGTGGTATCAGCTTGCTAACGACATGAGACACATTGGAGAGTTTCAAGTTTCTTCTTGGTATGAAATGAAGGCTGTCATGAAGAAAAGATTTGTAGCCAGGAGGTATGGTCAACCTGATTTGGAAAGGTTACAGAGCCNGGAGGTATGGTCAACCTGATTTGGAAAGGTTACAGAGCCAATCAAGGTCAGTTAGGGCACACCCTAAAACATCCAGAGATGAGCCAAAGGTCTGTTATGGTCATGGAGATCAAAAGAAAATT
>OVBX01005665.1:0-12808 GCA_900406325.1 Erucastrum elatum
CGTTCACTAGAGCTTCCAGTTGCAAAATTACCACCTCCAGAACTTAAAGAAGATGGAACTCGGTATTTCCTTGGGCTGCAAGATTGAGTCCTGACTCTCGCAATCTGTACAGGGCTGCTTCACCTACTTACAGGCTAGATGGAACACCTGAGGTATCAATCCCTTCTAAAGTTCTTAAATTAGGACCTGAGAACAAGGATGAGTATATCATAGGGAAGTTTCATAAGTGCTCCTTACCTCCGGGTGGACTAGTTCATGCTGTTGCTAATAGGATTTGGGGAAGAAGCTGTAAGATCTCATGCAAGAAGTTGAGTGATTCTTCCTATATGTTTCATATTCCGCATCAACCAACTCGTCACTGGATAATTCAAAGAGGAATTTGGCATATTGATGATTGCTTGCTCTTTGTTCTTGCTCTTTGTGCTCGTAGTGGATGCCACTTGTTACGGTTTAAGCTGCGACAGTGTGCTGTGTCCGTATACCACCATTAATGTGTGTATTTAAATATTTAATAATTAGATATTTTTCTTGTTGTTCTTCTTCTTTCTCTTTGAATAAAGTAGGAATTGAAGTTTGCTACGGAAAAAACAGAGAGCGAAATTTCGGGCATAAAGAAATGAAGAGAAGCGGTGTGAAAGGAGAGCAAAGGAGTAGGATAAACGATTTACCAGATCAGTTGCTCAGTCACATACTCTCTTTCCTCCCCACAAGAGATTCAGTTCAAAGCAGCCTTTTGTCGAAACGTTGGAAGAATCTCTGGTTACAGGTTCCTGTTTTCGACTTGGACTCACTCCACTTCGACGGTGATGTTTTTGGTTTCATCGAGTTCGTCGATAGATTTCTTCAATCTGACGAAAATCTAGCCGTGAATAGATTCAAGTTGATTTATCATTATGTGGAAATTGGTGATGATGATAGTTTTCTTGAGTCGTGGATAGATGCTCTGGTTAAGCGTAGAGTTCGTCATCTTGACTTTCAGGTCGACTCAGATGAGAACGAGCTAGTTTGGATGCCTCTTTTGCTATATTCATGTAGCACATTGGTCAGCTTAAGCCTCTGCCACGTAGCCTTGTGCGACACGAAACGAGAGTTTGTTGTTTCCCTGCCTTGTCTCAAGGTTATGCATTTAGATAGAGTAAGGTATGACGAATCGATTAAACGCGACGAGTCCAACCTCGAGACGCTTATAACTAGCTGCCCTGTTCTTGAAAAGCTGACCGTAATCAGGGATTCGTTTGAGCTTATTGAAATTATTCGAGTGCGCTCCAAGTCTTTAAAAAGTTTGGCTCTAGTGAATGAAGATTCCGAAGTTGGTCTCTTGGAAGATCCCATTGTGGAGATCGATGCGCCTAAGCTTGAGCGCATGTATCTCTGTGATCACTTATCTGGAAGCATCATCATTCACAGTATTGCTCCCTCTGCAGTGGTAAACATCGATGTTAACTTTAATCGGAAGGATGGTTCTACATTATTGGACCAAGATGGTGATGGTGATGATGATGATTCTTACAAGAGGACTATGATCCGTAATTTTCTCACCGGGATATCCACAGTCTCCGCCATGAAGATCTCTTTTGATACTCTAGAGGTACGTATATGCACGCTCACATGGTTGGGTGATATTCTTATGCATGATTTATGATTGTGACGTCATTTTTAAATTGTAAAAACACAGGTCATCCATGATTACTCAAAAGTGGAACTGTTACCTCGGTTCTCTAACTTGTCTTGGTTGCATGCTTCTTTCCTTGAATCTTTTTGGGAATTGCTGCCAACCTTTCTTGGTTGCTACCCGAATCTACACACACTTGTCTTGGTGAGTCTTTACTTACATTTTTTGAAAAAAACTTTACATTATCCCCATAACACTTGACTATCTCTTTGTTTGTGTTGGGGGTATATTAATTTATCAGGAATTTGAGTTCGAAAAAGAGGAATGTCCAATCAAACTCTCCTATGTGCCGCCGTGTTTCGTATCATCTCTCAAGTATGTTGAGCTTTCGACACCAGGCAAAACCAGAACATCAAGCCAGATGAAAGTAACAATATACTTACTGAGGAATTGCGCTATCCTGAAGAAACTGACTTTAAGCGAGGGTTTCGGTGATGACACCATTAAGAAAATCAGAAAGATTCCAAGAAGGTCTAGAAGGTGCAGCATTGCCACTGGTTGAGCCAGACCTCTAATACCGTAGGAAAGATGTAGAATAAAGTAGTAGTAGTAATCCAACTTGTAAAGAAGTAGTAGAGTGTAAGACTATTTTAGCTTTTTGTTTTTTTTTTGTGTATGTCTGGGCATGGTTTCAAGTTTCCTAGGTTCGACCTAGATGTTACAAGCTAATTTGCCTTCTTTAAGAGTTTACTCTCCGAACAGACTCTATTAACCTTGTATCTTATGAAGTTGGCCATTTTGGTTTAATAGATAGCCCTACATTGCTTGAGTGATAGTCTTAATGATTATGCAGAGATAAAACTAAGCTGACATTGTGTTCATCAAAAAGTAAACCCATGCTGATGATGCTTACTTTTATTGCAAAGATCTGTACAGTACTATTAAATCAGAAACATTTTGGCTTTTTTATTCTATTTATTTCTATTAAGAAATTTTTTCTTTGTATTCATTAACGGTATTCTGGATATTCTGCACCGATTTTTTCTTAATTGTTTTTTGGTTTTTCATTAACCATCGGTTTCCTAATTTAATTTCGGTTTGCGATTATTTCCATGTTTGATACTGTCATTAACCACCGGTTTCCTAATTCTAAAATTATTAGTTTTGACAACAATTATTATCATTTAAAATGATTTTGAAAAATATAAGTATATTTTAAACAAATTTCCAACTTATGATCACCAAATTTGTCTTATCATTAAAAAAATCACAATATTAAAAAATATCGGGTTACCAACCGGTAACCCGTTCAACCGCAGGTCTGAGTCGGATTTCAAAACAACAAAACTATAAAATTGTTATATTGATTTATATTTAAAATATCTAATTCGAAATTAAAAACCTAAAAATACATGTACAATATAGTTTTAACCGAACATAAACCCGGATATAAAATACATATATGAGACGGGTTATATAAATGCATATACAAGACGGATTATATAAAACAATTTTCCTAATTCTAAAATTATTATTTTTACAATAATTATTATCATTTAAAACGATTTTGGAAAATATAAGTATATTTTAAACAATTTTCAACTTATGATCACCAAATTTGTCTTATCATTAAAAAATTACAATATTAAAAATACGGTAACCCGTTCAACTGCAGATTCGAGTCGGGTTTTAAAACACCGATCAAACTATAAAACTGTTTTATTGATTCACTTTTAAAATATCTAATTCAAAATTAAAAACCTAAAAATATATGTACACTATAGTTTTAATCGAATATAAACCCGAATATAAAATACATATATGAAACGAGTTATATAAATACATATACAAGACGAATTATATAAATGTGATTATATAAAGTTTTTACCAAATATAAACCTGCGCTTTGAATGCGTGGATCAAAATCTAGTTGATCAATTATATCTGTAATTACTATGTTAAGTAGTAAAACCATGAACTTGTGTTCTAATTACAGTCAACAAAACAAGCATAACTGAATGCAATGGTAAGAAAATTTAAAGTCAACTTGGAACATAATTGAGGAACATAATTGAGGAAATATGCAGGAAAACCTCATTGTCTTTTCAGTGGTCCTCGTTCTTGACAAAAGTCGCTATTGGGGTCCTCCACGAAGACTTTTGTGGGAAAACTTTTTCTTTGTAGTTCCTTTTAAATTTCTTACGAGTCGTCGACGACTTGGATCTTTGATTTCCTGCACAGTTACTTCTTCACAATTTCTCATCGAAGTATATAAAGAGAGAAGCAACTTGTGTCTTGCTCCAAACATTTCTCATACATACTTATCTTCAACTTCTCATTTACTCTTTTCTCTCTCTCTCATGGCTTCTTCTTCTTCTCTTATAAAGAGATACCATGTCTTTCCGAGTTTCCACGGTCCAGATGTTCGTAGAGGCTTTCTCAGTCATTTACGCCATCAGTTCGCAAGCAAAGGGATCACGATATTCAAAGATCATGAGATCGAGAGAGGCCACATGATCGGACCTGAACTTGTACAAGCCATTAGAGAATCCAGAGTCTCGGTCGTTCTGCTCTCCAAGAATTATGCTTCTTCAAGCTGGTGTTTGGATGAATTGGTTGAAATCTTGAACTGCAAAAGAGATTCAGGGCAGATTGTGATGACGGTATTTTACGAAGTTGATCCGTCCGATGTGAGGAAACAGATGGGAGATTTCGGAAGAGCATTCAAGAAAACATGTGAAGGGAAAACTGACGAAGATAGGAAGAGATGGATGGCAGCTTTGGCATATGTAGCGACCATTGCTGGAGAGCACTCTCCTAACTGGTTTGTTGTTTCTTTATACAGCAGAATTTAAATAATTCATAAGTAGCATTTATATAAACTTGGAATCTTTCTTTTGTTAGGACTGATGAAGCGGCCATGGTGGAAAAGTTTGCCACAGATGTTTCAAACAAACTGAATGTTACATTGTCAACGGACTTTGACGGGATTGTGGGACTGCAAGATCACTTGAGGAAACTGATCACTTTGTTATGCTTCGAGAGTGATGAAGCAAAAATGATTGGGATTTGGGGTCCTGCGGGAATTGGTAAGTCCACCATAGCTAGAGCTTTATTCAGTCACCTTTCTAGCGATTTTCCACTTAGATGCTTTATGGGGAACCTCAAGGGTAGTTATAAGAGCCTAATGGGTGTTGATGAATATGATACCAAGTTGGGTTTGCAAAGCCAACTTCTGTCTAAGCTTTTGAACCAAAGGGATATTAGGGTACATCATTTAGGTGCGATGAAAGAGTGGCTACAAGATCAAAGAGTTCTTATCATTCTTGATGATGTAGATGATCTAGAGAAACTAGAGGCTTTGGCTAGAGAACTTTCTTGGTTTGGTTTCGGAAGTCGGATCATTGTTACCACAGAAGATAAACATATTTTGAAGGGACATGGAATACAAGATATCTACCATGTGGGCTTTCCATCGAGGGAAGAAGCTCTTGAGATCTTATGTATATCTGCTTTCAAACAAAGATATGTACAAGATGAGTTTGAAGAGGTTGCATATAGAATAGCATACCTTTGTGGTGGTCTTCCATTAGGTCTTTGTGTTGTGGGTTCATCATTACGTGGGGAGAGCAAAGAAGAGTGGGAACTTCAGTTATCTAGGATCGAAAGTAATCTTGATAGAAAAATCGAAGACGTCTTAAAAGTGGGATATGACAGATTGTCAAAAAAAGATCAAGCTCTGTTTCTCCACATCGCATGCTTCTTCAACAGTTGGGGAGTTGATTATGTGACAAGCATGCTCGCTGATAGTAATATGGATGTCAAAAATGGGATGAAGACCCTAGCCATTAAATCTCTTTTGCAAAATGATAATTTCTCTTTTAAGCATATAATGATGCACTCTTTACTCCAACAATTGGGTAGACAAGTAGTTCATGAGCAGTCGGATGAGCCTGGGAAACGTCAGTTTTTAATGGAGGCTGAAGAGATTCGTGATGTTCTAACAAATGAAACGGTAAAGTTCTTTTATATAATGTTTATATCTACTATCTACTGATTTCATGATAACAAATTAATCCTGTCCTCTTTTGGAATGTTTGTTAGGGCACTGCATCAGTCATAGGTATATCATTTGATATGTCCAAAGTTGGTGAATTCTCAATAAGTGGGAGAGCCTTTGAAGGAATGCGTAATCTTAAATTTTTGAAATTTTATACCTCTGACTCGAGGATGTTCTTATTAAAAGATGTTAGACTGAGGATAGCGGGGGACATGGAATATCTACCTCATCTAAGGTACCTACTTTGGGATGTATACCCTGGAAAAATTCTTCCTCCAAGGTTTCAGCCGGAACGTCTCGTCGAGCTCTGTATGAGATACAGCAATCTCGAGAAGCTCTGGAGAGGAATCCAGGTTGGTATTATCTGTTATTTTTCTTTTGAAATCTTGAAAAAAGCTCCATATGACTTTTTTTCTTCCTTTCATTTTTGTTTTGTTTGATACATGTAGCCCCTTGCAAATCTCAAGAAGATGGATTTGAGCTTCTCCTATAGGTTGAAAGAAATCCCAAATCTTTCGGAGGCTACTAATCTCGAGACACTGTCACTTTATGCTTGCGTAAGTCTGGTGGAGCTTCCCTCCTCTATTAGGAATCTACACAAACTGGAAATATTGAACATGTGGTGCTGCGAAAAGCTACGGGTTATTCCCACCAACATCAATTTAGCATCTCTTGAGTATATTGACATGATCGGTTGCTTGCGATTGACTACTTTTCCAGATATCTCGAGTAACATCAAACGTCTTGAAGTAAGGTACACAAAGATAAAAGATGTTCCTGCATCCGTAGCTGAAAGATGGCTTCGTCTTGACGCCCTTTCTATAGGCAGCAAAAGCCTCAAGAGATTAACACACGTCCCAGAATGTTTAAGAGATTTGGACCTAAGCAACAGTGATATAAAGAAGATTCCTGATTGCGTCATAGGCCTCCCTGGACTAGAAAGTCTCATCATCAAAAACTGCAGAAAGCTGGTGTCACTTCAAGATCTTCCGCCTTCGCTTATGTATCTCCATGCAGATGATTGTGAATCACTCAAAACCGTATGTTTCTCCTTTCATGAATCAAAATCTGTGTATATTACTCTGGACGACTGCAAGTGTGTTAAATCAGAAAAAGATGCGATAAGAGTATCTTCCACGTTCTACTACCCACTCAGAAAAATCACATTGTTGAACTGTTTTTCACTAGATGAAGAAACAAGAAGAGTAATCATTCAACAATGGGATTACCAGAGTGTATGGTTACCAGGTAAAGAAGTCCCTCCAGAGTTCACCCACAGAGCCAAAGGAAACTCCATCACTACTATCTCTTCAGGGAATTTCTCTGCGTCCTCAAGATTTAAAGCTTGCCTACTGCTTTCTACATCCGGAGAAGGTCCAGTCCCCCCGAATATGGTTATTTGTCGTGTAAGAAGCAAAGGTGTTATCATCAATGAACTTAATTTCTGTTCGACAACAACTTGGTGTTGGTCAGAGGGAAATCCTCCTCCCCTACTCCTAAATGAAAACATGTTTGTCTTTTCTGGGGCCCTGTTTAAAGAGAACACTTGTCTTGCACTAGAAGCGACTACAAGCGAGATTCAATTTGAATTCAGCTGTAACTCAGAATTTAGCAGGATTTTTCGTGAAAAGATTATTGAGTGTGGTATCCAAATGTTGGTGGAGGAGGGTGAGATATAACTATCTTCCTGGCTCGACGATCCTAACAGAGAAGTCATGTTTCTCAACTGCATGAAACTAGATGAAGTTGCAAGAAGAGCAATTGTACAAGGATGGGCTTACAAATATGTATGTTTTCCACGTAAGATTATTGAGTGCGGCGTACAGATCTGGGCAGAGGAAGGTGAAAGTAGCAGCAGTAATGGAGCCGTTAAGATTTTCAAAGATGAAAATGTCGTCAAAACCAATAAGCATACAGGTCGGTGGAGTGGGCTTAGGAAGCTAGTTGGTCTGTAGAGGAAGAAAAATAAGAGGGAGTGGAACTTTTAGATCAAATAAGCTGATATTAATTTTGATTTATATTGTCTTTTTGTACTATATTGTTTATGCAGAGACTTGTAATATACATACCTTTGTCTAAGCTTGTGGATTGTAGCCTACAATCGCATATAGAGAGGATCGTTGCTAAACCTAGATCACTTAGTTGATCGAATTTCAACACTTTCCAAATCATTAGCTTTGTCTCAGTCTTGTCATTTACACAAGGGTTCTGTATGAGTAAAATCCTCCCAAAATAGACAGTTTGGGTTTAGTAGACAGAGCCTTGTACTTGTGGAAAACCTTTAGGGATTAGATTCTATGAGTTCTGGAAGCTGATATTCCAGGACCAGGTGAACTCAGTTCTGGTGAGAATGTATGATTTACATTAATATGAATATAACGAAAGATGCTTTAGTTAGGCATACACATACAGACTTCATGTACATTAATTAATAGGAATTTGAGTTCCACAAAGAAGAATGGCCAATCAAACTGTACCTCGTGTATGTTGAGCTTGTGGCAGCGGTCACAACAAGAATATTAAGCCAGATGAAAATTATATAGCAAGATATTTTTCTGAGGAATTACGCTTGCCTGAAGAAACTGACTTTAAGCTAGAGTTTCAGTAGTTACATCATTAAGAAAATCAAAAAGATTCTGCTTATAGTTAAGTAGTAGTAATAGTCCAGTGTAAGACTACTTTAGCTTTTTGTTTTTTGTTGTGTGTGTAGGCATGGCTTCAAGCTTCCTAGGTTGGACCGACCTTGATGTTATCAAGTTAATTTTCCTTGTTTAAGAGCTTGCTCTCGATCAGACTTAAGTAACATTCCTTCTATCTTATGAAGGTAGGTGTTATGTGAATACCTTGAATCAGTATAATATGAATTGCATATTCCTTAGAGCAAGTGGCAAGTCCCTTTCTTTTAACATAAACTATTAGCCTCAAATGTTTCCTGATTGATGAATCTATTTCTTAAACCTGGCTTTGACACCGAGATGTTGATTTCAGCTATGTGTTCTGAAAATAATTGAATTGGTGTTTGTGGCCTTTGATGGAAGGTGAAAAATATAATACTGTAAACCTTCCGATCGAGCTTCATCTTAGAAACAAAGAGGTTAAGCGTGAGAGAACTAAACTAAGGTTTCAATTATTGTCCCACATCGATTGTGTGGAGAGACGTGTGATAACGAGTGAGCTTATAAAAAGTAAAGAGTAAGGGACATGAAAAATATGATCCTTCAGGTTTAAAGGGGATGTGATGATTGGGTTTATCTCTCGCATTATGCGAGAAGAGCGTTCCGCTCAAACCTCTTACGACAATTGGACGCTCCAATTTTCTTTTAATCTGATCCCTCTCTTTAAAGTATTTTTTTTTTGAAAAAAATTAATCTTTATCTCAATATCAAAAATCATTTTCAAAAAAAAAATTGGAAATAACAAAAATTGAATTATAAGTTAGTAGTAACTTAATTTTTGCAAGTATATTATGGTATATACTCCGTAATATGTGATAGTAATTAAACAAGGAATTAGTTTTTAATAACTCGCTGGTTTAGTTTTAAAATCTTGTGTAATCCAGTTCACTGATAATCTTATCTCTAATGTTAAAAAAAAACAAGAATTTAAAAAAGAAAATACAGTTAGTTAAAAAAATATATACATTCACAACTTACTGTTGCAATTACCATATATGAGTTTTTTTGCTCAGAAAACAAGAAATTTGAAAAGATTATGCGGTTATTTTTTTTTCTCAACGATTTCATTCCATTCAACTTTGAAAACGATTTAATGATTTAAGTTGGGAGCCAAGTTATTACATATAGCTGAATAGATAACCTAGCTCTCTTTGCTAACTGATCAACATGGTGTACCAGATTTCTGGGGACCTGTTTAAAGGAAAATGCATTCAGCTTGGAGAGATTGAGGATATCCTGGACCTCCATAGGAGCTTTCATTATAAGCAATACCTTTATTCCTTTACACGTTGAGACTCCAAGCTTTTGAATATGACATCCTTGTAGCAAAGTTGAACAGCTAGCAAAGTTGCCATTGCCTCGGTGTCATGTGCTGAATTTGTTGGTGCAGTTGCTGATAATCCAGTTACTTAAAAGAAAGATAATAAGAAATGTAATTTGTCCACAACGTAACTGTTGTAATTACCATACGTGTATTTTTTGCTCCATATAAGAAATGTAATAGTATCCTGCAATCCCGTTCTGTTAAGTCGTCGTTCATGTACAATAGCAAAAATATATACTCATGATATTTTCAGTTAAGTACCATTTTACATACTTTTGCACAACTATAAGGCATAAAATAACGAGAAAAATATATTGAATTATGATTCAAATCAGATAAGTTTTTCGGTAAAACATATGCACATAACTTAATTGTGTAGTCTGAAAATAAATAACCATCTTATAATTTTAAGCCATCAGTAAAGGGCAGAGAATGAGCGAAAAAATTTGTAACGATCCGAAGGTAAAAATTCTAAGGTAAAAAACAATCAAGGAAAAGACATTCTTTTTCAAATTAAAAGTACAATTTTAACCAAAAAGAAACAAGGATTACAATCCCTTTCAAGGAAGATCAGATCCAGCAGCTGAACCAGCACCATAGCCACCAGCTCCACGGCCAAACCCAGGCCTAGATCCAGCTCCGGGCCCCTGTAAGAACCAAACAAATATAGTTACACGCTATATTTGAACTGATGCAGGCATTTTTGAGAAGACTCGGTGACAAACAAATACATCATACTTAATAAAGACACTAATGAGTAGTTTGACCATGAAGTTCACATGCTTAATTCCAGCGAAGTTAGTTGGCTTGGAAAGATTCTAAACTAGCAAACAACTAATGCGTAAGAGAGTTCTCAAAATGAGCCAAAGCAAAAAACAAGTAATCAAGAAAATAGAAAAGGTACCCTGAAGGAAGGCTGGTAATCAGCAGGAGCACCACTCTTGTCACCAAACTCTCCACCAGATCTACGGTATCCATCTTTATCACCACCAAACCTCCTCTCTCCATCACCACGAGGTGGACCACTGCAAAAAAAAAACATATCAAAATCAATCACAGAACACTATACAAATAACTTCTTCTACTTCATGTGCAGCCTACTGGTGAATCTACCGGTCTACAGAATATTCTCTTATGTATGATTCTATTCCTATTTCAAGACAGTGAAGAATTATATACCGGGGACGGTCACCCATGGGACGACCAAGAGGCTTCTGCTGCTTCTTCAAAGTGGCGGGAACAATCTCGGAAGGTAAGTTGAGGTAAGTCCTCAGAAAGTCAATGCCTTCGTTAGTGAGGAACCAGTAGTAATGCATCCACGCAAACGTCTCGCGCACGTACTCCTTGGATTTGAAGCTCTGCATCAGTTTGATTACTTGCAGGTTCGGAACTCCTTCGATCAAAGGATGCTGCGCCAAATTGAAATCCTTCTTCGCAAACAGAACTCCCTCTGTCACAAAAAAAAAATCAATTAATGATGATATTATTATTTTTCCAATGCGTTAAAGTCATTTTGCAGAGCAGGAAGCGTACCTTGGAAGAGGTACTTGGAGATTGCGCGGCGGTTCTCCTCTGACATAATCTGCGACAAGTAGCGAGTTGCAAATTGATCAGTATTCGAAATGAGTTTTTTTTTTCATCGACGTGGCAGGTGATTTGGGAAGAGAGATGTTGTTAGTTACCATGGTTGCGATGAGATTGGTGGAGGAGACGACGGAGAAGGTTTCTGTCTGCGTGTAGTGCTAGTGGCGGCGTTCTCTGCTTCTACTCTCGCGCAACCCTAATTACTTCCAGTTTTATAGCATGTGTCTTTTCTCTAGGGTTTAAAATGCTTTGGATCTAATATTGGGCTTTCTAATTGGGCCTGTATATTATTGGGCTACTTGATTTTTTACATCCAAACTAACAAGCTCTACCTTACACCATCATCACTAACCATTTCTTATTTTTGAATTTATTGGTTTGAAATAAACCGGGTCTAGGTCGATACAACTTGTGAAAACTTTAACCAAGCCGAGTCTAGGCATTTTGGAATTTGAACACTTGTCTTTTACAGGTAAAATAAACTCCATAAGACTTGAACCAAAGCTGCAATTACAAGTCTTTGTTAAAATGGTGTCTCATTAGATTTCACAAGTAAAATAAACTCCATAAGATTTCCTTTGCAAATGAATTCAGGTATAGTGTCGCCATTAGTTGTGAGAGATTTAGTTTACATTGCAGAAGAGACAAAAAAACTAACAATGTGATTTGGACAATATATTAAAATTTAAAGAAAAAGATAAATGATATGTACATACAACTGATACAACATTTTCTCTGCAATCACATAATGAGCTGTTCTCATATTTTCTCTCTACCTCCAAAGCAACTTCATTGTAAAAAAAAACACTAATAAGAAGAGTAGCACATGTGATGACCATAATAGGCTTCGAACAAGGAGACGAGGCACGGAAATGCTTGTTCCCGTGCTCACCATAATAGGCTTTCATAAGCCCTGGGCAGATGACGAGGCACGGAAATGCTTGTTCCCGTGCTCACCCGCCAGATGTTCTGAAGCCGGTCTCTTTGGTCTCATCTGCATTTTGTTTGCAACAACAACAACAACAACAACAAAAAATGAGTTTCAGAACTTGTTCTATACCGCACATGTTGTTTTTGTTTCCAATGTCCACTTAACAAAAACTCTTTTGAGAGTGGATATTTAGTACCTTATCTTCAGCTCGCTGATAGAAGCTGCGAATGAGTATGTTTTTTACTTCCGTAGTTATCACTGCCACGCACAAAAAGAAAATAATATAAATGGTAGCAAAGTAGGAATGAACTATACATGAAGACTCAGTACTCCGGAGAACAAAGAAGTTATTCATAGTGGTAAAGATAGTCCTTCAAAGTTGTCTATAATAATAAGATCACTCAGTGAAGGCCAAAATGTTAAAGTAGTTAGACTTGTTTTGGATATACCTTGATGAGGAGGTGGAAGAGTACGGTTGTGAGTTGGATGATAGGTAGTTGGAACCATCCTCTGTAAGATCAGATCATACATACAAAAAATATCGTTAATTTAAATAGAACGTGCAATCAAAATGAGCATGGAGCATTTTAATGAACAATCGGAAACATAATTATATGATTTC
>OVBX01005666.1:0-12808 GCA_900406325.1 Erucastrum elatum
CCGCAAGAAGGATTACTAGCTCGGGAACTTATCTACTTATCACCCTTGTTCCCGTCTCATTTACAGAGGAGCTAGAGAAGAAGCCGATGAGTTTTCGATCAAACGCGTCGATGAGAGCCGATGAGAGGCGGAGGATGATACACGAAGATGGAGAACACGAAGAAGAGATACACAAGATGCCGATGAGAGCCGGTGAGAGGCGGAGGATGATATAGATCGGTTTACAGAAGCGGCGGAGATGGAGAGAAAGAGAGGTTGTGTCGAAACAAAAGAGCAGAAAAAAAGAAAAAATAAAACAAATAAATCTCTCATTTTTTCTCAATATGACACGTGCTCTAAAAACCCCTCCTCAATAGTTTCTCTAATTGCCATCTAAAGAATCCCCTAACCACAATTTCTCTGCTTTTTTATTTAATTAAATGCTCATTAATTCAGAGAACTCCTTTAGAGAACCTGCAATAATTCTGCTCTAAGCCTTCAGCTGAAAATGCCACTATTCCCTGCAACAATTACTATCACACATTCACACTCACTTCCCCTCTCAATGCTTTTACCAAAGAAGCTAAATAATCATTTACCCATGCATTTATGTATTAACTCAAAAAGTGAGGATATGTTGTGCCATACATTATTAATGTGGTTTAAATTTTCTTACCAAGTCGTAATTTGGTTTAAATAAGTGAGTCACTAGTTAAGTTTGCAGTTTAGAGAACTCTAACCAATTTTGAACCACTGGTTGTTAGTATTGGTTCATTTTTCAAACTTCGGAGAGAAACTGGTTTCAAACTTTTCGTGTGTGGAAATAAATTATTCAATTTAAATGGTGTGCAATTAGAATAGAGTTAAAAGATTGTATATATTTGTTACTTCCTCTGTTTTTAATTGTAAGTAGTTTTGGTTAAAAACACAAATATTTAGGAGTTGTTATTTTTTAAAGTAAAATCATTTAATCAATTAATTCAACCAATTATTAAAAATCTAACAGTATTTCATTGGTCATACAATATCCAATAAATGAAAAGGTGCATTAAAATATGCAAACTACTTATATTGTGAAACAAACTATTTTTTTGCTAAAACTACCTATAATTAAAAACAGAAAAAGTATTATATGATAGTTTTAATGTGAAAATAGATTGTCTTCTCAGATAGTTTTGATGTGAAAATAGATCGTCTTCTCAGTATTATATGATAGTTTTGATGTAGCTAACAACTTTCGAAGATTTTAGCCTTTTACAAAAATAACATAGTAATATTTTGCATCCAATTTTCAAAAGTTAGTCACCGAGTATTTTGCTTTGTTTATGAGCTTAGAACCAAAAGAAATACAAAGTTGAGACAAAAATCTTTGAAATCAAAAGTGTTCTGAAAGAAAGCAACAGAAGATAGATGGTTTCTTCTGGCACACCCAATGAAACTTTTTTCCTCTACTCAAAATCAACTAATTTTGTTTGCCCCAACTAAAAGTCGTTTCCCCCTGCGAGAGACGAGCTAACAAATTAATAGAAGCACAATATATATGCGCTTTCATAGAGCCCACAAGGAGAGATTAACCATGTATTTGAGCCGTTGGACTATATAAACTTCTACCAACGAAAACATTATGGATTTTGTTTTGCACTTGAATCAAAATTTTATACAGAATTTAAAATATTTTCATTAATCTTTAATGCTACCATGCATAAACATGGTTGTGCAATTTGAAAAAAAAGTTCCTATTGGAAATCTGTTCAAATTCGCTGATATAATATTGAATTGTTCATGGTCCAAGAGCTTAGAGACTTATTCTCTATATCTTCGGACCATTCTCTGTGCCGGAGATCCAGCTGCATCCAGGCTAATACACTGCCCCACTTTCGGTCAGCCACATCCTAGTGCAGCCGTAACAGCTTTGATAAGGTTTGTATTGTTAAATTATTTTGACATTGATAAATTATTTTCTTGAATGATTAGAGGAGGTTCCGTGTCAAACATACATATTTTTAGGGTAAGGTTCATACCATACTAAACGAATACTATTAAACAAGAGAACTTTTTATCAACTATATTTAGGACTATCAAAAAAGTCTATGTTGGTTATTTTTCTAATAATCTAATTAATTAACATATTATATATATTTATATATCTAATTTAATTACAATTAAATATATATCATGCCTAAAATTAAGGAACTAACTAACTAATCTATTATTTTTAAAAACTAATGAATTTAATTTATATAAATACAAAATTTCATTAAAAAGAAATTATATTTTATTTATTAATGTAATAAATAA
The DNA here is from genome assembly GCA_900406325.1 of Erucastrum elatum. Lineage (NCBI taxonomy): Eukaryota > Viridiplantae > Streptophyta > Magnoliopsida > Brassicales > Brassicaceae > Erucastrum > Erucastrum elatum. Next base: position 2,278 of record OVBX01005666.1, read on the forward strand.
TTATATATGTCTATTAATTTGTATATAAAACTATATATTAATCCAAATGCAAAACAAAACAAATTCTTCAAAGCCTCGCTAAATACATAAAAATATAATTTTTATATTTAGAGTAATAAAATTAGACATATATATATATATAGTTAGCTAATATTAATATTTAATATATGATGAAACATGTTACTATTTATATTTTATGAATATACTTTAATGGGTTATCTAAACATACAAGAGAATTTTTTATATACTTACAAGTAATCTAGGTTGGATCATTTCATTTATTTAACCTCATATTTTTTCTCTTACAACTAACTTAATTACTATTAAATATATACTATATTCAATCTATTATTTTAATATTTTAAAAATAAGATATCTAAAAAGATATTCTCAATTATCCTTTTCCAAGAATTTATTTTACTAATATCTTTTAATATCTTTTTATTTAAGATGTAAACATAAATTTCTTTTTTAATATTTAGTTTTAAATAATAAAATTCGTAATTAATATTAAATAAAATTATTAATGAATGATAATTCTCTCATTATAGACTAGGAAATAATATTCCCATAATATTTATATTCATAATTAAAATAATACATCAACTTATAAATATAAAGTAACTTAATTTATTTATTATATATTTTATAAATCATAAAACTAAAGAATAACATACATTCATGAATTTACAACATATTTCAACGTATTAAAACAAAATAGTAAATTAATATATATATATATATATATAGATATATATATATATATATAATAAAAAATTACATATTTGAATTAGAATATTAAAATAATTCAATATAGTATGATATGGGTTGAATGAAATATAGTTGATTTCTATAATATTAAAGTAAATTTGACCGATATAAAAATTTAACATAAATGTTTACTATAATTTACAGTTTTAAAAATATAAGTAAACATAATAAGGACGGGTTATGTAAATTAATTAGCTTAGTTTCATAAAATTATATTTATTAATTTTAATTTAATTATATATAAATATATTTTATAAGAAAAATACATGTATGAAATTTCTAATTTTCAGTAAATAAATTGTTGAAAAAGAATTGATTTCGTATGTCTGGGTTAGATAACCACAAATATAAAGATATTAAGTTGTTTCAAAAATAACTGAAGGTTTCCGAAATCTGAAAAAACAACATAAAACCAAAACCAAAAATCAAACATCATATTTAAACATATTGGTGTACAAAAATACAGGTTAAATAAATTTATCAACAAAATATATATATATATCTTATGTCATAACGATAATCATCAAAATGCAAATTTTTAAAATTTATAATAATCTCAGATATTTAACAAAACCAAAAGATCAATGCATAGCATGATAACAAAAAAAAATTTGTCTGCCATGTCAAATGGTAGGTCAAACTCTAGTTAACTCTTTAAGAGTGAAGATCATTTCCAACAGGAATTGACTTTTTTTGAGAAAACAGGAGTTGACTAATAAGGTAACCTAAAAGAGTTTTTGCCACTAAACTATTGTTTGGTTGGTTTGGTGATTGGGATCAATTTACGTGGAAGAACAAAATTGTATAAGCATTACCAAGCTTATAAAATGCTACAAAACGCCTGAAAAAAGTATCAGTCGAGCAAGTGAGCTTCCTCGGTATAATTTTCTGAGAAGTATATTGTTTTAGTACTTTACATGCATTTTTTTGTCACAATGATTACTCTGGTTGACAAACAAAAAGAAATCACACTGCTAGGTATACTGATCGAGCAAAACTAAACTGGTTCGAGCCCTTTTCAAAGTATTAAAAATAATAAATAACTGGTTTTCGAGTTCTGTTTACCGTTTTAATGCCACTGCTTATTATACATGGTGTCACTAGAGTTGTGTCTTGTCTTATAAATTTAAAACAGACATATATGTATATAAACAACATTTAAGAAGAAACATAATCACTCTAATCAATATTGTCCTTAATCTTTTCCTCCATATCAAACAACGACGATAAACAACAAAAAACGTCCGTTCTCTTCTCGCCTATCAAATTCTCTGGTAAGCCCCGGACAGACGTCGACGAGGTATCATCCGAGGACGAGTACGACGTGTAGAATGATAATGGCGACGAGGGAGATTCCTTAACTAGGACGGGGCAAGGTTCCTGGGCGACGTCTTTAGAAGATTGAACTGATAAGTTTAAGAGCAAGTCAACAAACGCGGCGCAAATGTATTTGTGGCTTGTCTTAACGTTGACTTTCAATAACAAGAAAAGAAGCTTCTCGAGCCTTCTCCAATCATGATGAAGCGCGTGTAGATCAACCATCTTTTCCATGGATTTCATAAAATCCGAGTAAGGGTCGTTTGATTCTAATGACAAGAGCATGAAGCCTTCTTCTTCCTCAGGGGCATCTTCTTCTTCGTCTCTCTTAGTAACTTCTTCTAGTATTGAGTTTGATCTTCCTCTACGTTCAAAGGTAAGTCTTTTTGATGATTTTAGACCTCGAATCACATTCTCTATACTCTCTATATCCCGTGGCTTTTCCATTATGTTGGTGGTGGTAGAGGAGGAGAAGCTGCGTGAAGGTGGCTCGGGTTTGTTGACATTTTTAGGTTTGTTAACGGTGAAAAAATCTCTGAAAAATATTTTCTTAGGGTTTTGTTGATGACAAGAAGCTGATGGCCATGAAGAAGAAGAAGATGATGAATATGAAGTAATCTTGTTCAGAAATGGGAGCTTCATTTTCTTCTCCAGTTTCTTGTATATTTTACTCGATTGTTGAGAAAATAAGACTACAGAAGAGTGTAGCTTTTCTCTTTTCTTTTCGAAGTTGGATTCAGAATGTGAGACTTACTGAGTGAGAGAGGGAAAGAATATTTAAGGCTTTTGGAAAGAGAACAAGGAGGCTGCAGGAAAGGATGGGTGGGTTTTTTCTGAGGAGAGGCTTTATTTGCTTTGTTTCAAGATTGTTGTCTTTTTGTAATGGTATTTATTATTTTTTTAATTATTGCCTCCAATATTTATTGTTTGGTTGGGATTCAGTTTTTCTGAGTACATATCCCGGTTAAGATTTTGCGTATTAGGCTATTAGCTAAATGTCCTTATTTGAAAATAAAAAATCAAATATTAAAATATTACATTAATATAATTTATTCGCTACATGAACTACATTTCAGTTAATAGATTAGTAGTATACATGAATTTACTTTCTAAAAATATTAGGTTAACTTGTTGATGAAAATGCAAGTCACATGCACGATATAGGTACATGCAATATTATAGTACATTTAAGTTTTATTTAATTTAAGCCTTTTTCATTCAAATATCGCTTTTGGTAAATTTTAAATATCTGATTATTAAATAATATAAATAAATAGAACTAATTCCTCCTAGTTGCGTAGTCCACTTTGATCAAGTCTTTTCAGAACATGTATTTGTTGATCAGCCTCTAGCTTTCTTAAATAGGTGTGTAGTTAATTAGATCAAACTAGATGGACGAATATACTTTTAAGATATGACTAATTTAGACGCAGGCGTGGTTGTGAATGCGAGAATTTGTAAAAATGTGTAATTGTGAATTGATTTTGAAAAGTTTGAGGCAGCACAAATTGCAATTATCAAACACCAATAACTATTATCACCCACAAACACTGCCAATCGACCTCTTAATTTCTAGCAAAAAACTATGTTATATGAAATTACAAGACGAAAATCGAAATGATTACTTATAGTATATCTGTATATGCAACGCAACTAGGCAATGAATTAGTGTCTGCAAAAGCCAAAAGATACGTCAGTGTGTGCTCGCTTATTAATTCGACAACTTCACCGAAATAATTAGTTGAAACTTGATAGCTGTACCTGCAGACAATATCCAACATGATATATTATAGTTATTTCTTAAACAGACTAAAATTTTGCAATATTAAAGAAGTTGCACTTATTCGGTAACAATACCAAATAATCTGAACACATGATCAGTACTTATCTCCAGACCCCTAGAGTAGTAATCAAATTATCCGTTGATAACTAATTCTAAACGATACCAATATTTTTGGTAAGCTTTTATTATATAATACTTAGTAATCATCTCTTCTATATCGTATTAGCTAAGTAAAATGATTTGAGCTACGTTTTATGCTTGGTAGTCTGTTTCAAGGTCAAATGAATGGCGAACCTGTTGATAAATGATATTTTCTTAAAAACCTTTTGATAATTTTTTAGTGTTTGAACAGGAACTAGTGCTAAGATATAATAGTAAAAAGATACAATCATACAAATATTTAAATTAAAATGCGAAACGAATTAAAAAGTTTACATATAGGCATGCATGTGTAAGTAAGTACCTCAGTCTTTAAAAATGGCAAAAATAAATTAAAAGAGAAGAAACAGAAAGTAAAACTCAACTAACAGTCGAACAAACCAACTAACTATCAGAGATTCAAAATCTATGACGTCGATGCTATTTTTTTTTTTTTAATTCCGTAGCAGTAGCTTCACCTGAAACATTTCCCCAACATTAATTATAATTAATTCACATCTCTTTCCAGAATCTGATACAGTTTTAATGCTAGGACCTTACTATAGTTAAAGCCATCGGCTTGGATGGCCCTGCTTAAATACGAACATATCTACAAGAAATATGGATTGATCTGGTTCACGAAAGTTTTGGCCTACAAATTAGTTTTGGCCGTCTAGTCCAAACATAATATAGTTTAGTTTTGGTACTGATCAAGTTTAAAGTTGTAAGTTTCAAAAAAAAAAAAAAGGTTTAAAGTTGTAACGCGAGAAGACAACTGTAAAGGAGGGAAAATGTGAAGGACAAATGTTTTTGTATATTTTTGCCATTTTACCGAAATGAATTCACATACCTGAAAAAAAAAAGAGAAAGGACAATCGTCTATATGCATACCTTCACGCATTTCCTCATGTGGCAGACTTTGGCACCCACAAACATAATGCCTATATCCCGAATCTTATAAAGCAGTTAGGGAAGATGTAACTTTCTGATATTACCGTATTTGAATTTTATTTTGTAGATTTTACATGCATATATCAGTGCCGTTTTATATATTTTATATATATTCTTATATTTTTTTTTAAAAAATGATCTATTTAATAACTTAAAAGATACTAATATATATAAGTGGAATTTAGTTGAACATTCACAATGAAATAATACAAAATGACATTCTTTATGAAACAAAAATAAAATAAAATTGCTGCTCAAAAAATGAAAGCATACTTACACCACTACTTTATTATATAAAATAGAGCTGTATTACACAATTTTGAGCAGAAGAAACACATGTAATTACGTTGAGTTCCTTAGAAACTTTGATGGGTCATATGTTGATACTAAAAACAACAAGCAGCACTACAAGAGAGATATTACTGGGTCTTTGTCAGTGTCATGCTTGCATACGATCCACAAGCAAAAGTATACCCTGTCCCTCTCTATTCCGATACAAAATAAAATGGAAGTAATTACAGATTGACTCAAACCTAAATCTCCCGATCTTCCCTTTGAACAATGTGCATCAACAGTTCAACACAAGCATGCATGGTACGCTCATATGAGGCCTATCAATATTTTTTATATAGACCGTACATGGATCCCACCAGTTTCTACGCTAATTATCATATAACTATTACACTTTATTAGTTATTGTTAATGACAACGATCATTGGTACTAAGCCATTAACAAACTGCTGGTTTTGTCTTGCTTTTGAAAATAAAATTCAGATAAGGGACAAATACAAAACAGATTAAATGAAAAAAAATATACAATGCTTAGTTTCCTGGTAAAATAATGAAAAACATTTTTTTATATATATTTAGACAAAAAAAAAATATACTACCAGTATGAGTACTCACACCCACTGGAAGCAAATAGAGAAGAGCTCCCGCATATACTAACTGTTTATATGGCATGAGATGAAAACCTCCAGAAAAGATTTATTGGATTCTCACACAAATGTCAATTGTGCATTGCATGTTTACCTCGCGATTCGCGTCTGTCGACGTATCAAGCTTGTGCATGTCAGTTATCTATTTGTCGTCTTCATGATACATTTTGAGGCTTCTCTAGCTGCGATGAAGGGTGTGTACCTCAACCATCTCCACCATGAATCAGTTGAAATTGTAGAAAAGGTGGATTGATTCCAGTAAGAGCACGAATCCTTGTTCCTCATCTCTTCGAGTATAGATTTGGATTTTCCTTTTCGTTCGAAGATGAGTCTTTCTGATGGTTTAATACCTTTGATCACATTCTCTATGGACTCGGTCTCCGGCAGCTCTTCAATGCCGTCAGCCGTGAATGATGTGGAGGATAAGATGATGGTAGAAAGTGGCTTCTCTTCTTCTTCCTCTTCCTCGTCAACGTCATAAGGGTTGTTTGCGATGCTGGTCGCTCTAAAAGATATGGTTCTAGGGTTTTGGTGACAAGAAGGCCAAGCCCATGATGATAAATTTAACTTTGAAGAAGATGAAGATGAAAAATTCTTGTTTAGAAACGGGACTTCCATTTTGTTGTTTGTTTTCTTCTTCTTCTTTTTGGTTTTGTTTTGGAATGGATTCAGATTGAGGAATAACTTAGGGGAAGTATAAGGTCAAGGGTTGGGCTGTGAGATATATTGCGAAACTTCCTAGTTCCTATTACATTAGAACGTCTATAAATTAATAATCTATAAATTAATAATCTCTATAAATTAATAAATTTTGCCGGTCCGGTGTTAAATATAACACAAATCGATAAAATAATAAGATAATAATATTTTTAAAACTTCTATGTAAATATATAGTCCTCTTAAAATCATAAATTAATAATATATCTATATATAATTTTTATATAAGTACAAGTTAAATATTATATTGTTGGTTTTATATTCACAATGAAAATTCTTTATTTTCTTAACATTTCAATATATTTTGATAAAATTTAGTAAAATTATACCGAAAACCACTAAACAATTCTATGAAACATAAATTATACACAAAATAAGATAATAAAAAAAATGGAAGTCAAATTTCTAAAATTTAAATAATGTACATACGGTAAAATAAAATATTTTTCGTTTTTTTTTTGTAAATCAAAAAATTCAAAAATAGAAAAATCTAAATAAGGAAACTTTTGTAAATTAATATCTCTATAAATTAATAAAATTTCAAAGTCCAACATTATTAATTTATAGAGGTTTTACTGTATATTGACTTTTTAAACATATTGACTTTTATTGGTTTTTGGTGATAATTCAAGGTGTCTGGTGGATCGGCAAGTGAACCGACTAATGTTATACCTAAAAGAATGATGTTGATTGAAGGATTATATATTCTGAAAGTTCTAGTTAAGCATGTGGATTTTATATACAATTAGAGTACTTGGGTCTTTGATATACTTGTTTATGCTCGAATATCTACATACGATGATGATGATACTAACATGTTTCTTTCAAAATAGATTATTTATTCTAGTTGTGTTAAAAAGAAAAGAGATTGTTTATTTTTAGAAATAGAAATTCAAACTAAAAGGATGGCTTAAATCCAAAACATTATGGGACGAGTTCAATCCGAGACCTAGAATGATTTCTATTAAAAATGACAAAAAGTTCGGTTAAACATGATTTTTTAAGAAGTTTTGAAAATCCAATATTATTTTAACTTGTGCTTTTAAAATGTACTTTAAAATACATTGTCATTAGAAATATATTAAGTATTGAATTTAATAAATTTGTTGTGTTTGATGGAATTTCTTAATTTCTTTTCTTTCACAAATCTGATTATTTCAATAAAATTTAGAGTGTTTTAATTAAAATCCTGTTAGCTCTTCCTTCCTTTTTTTTGTGGCAGCTCTTCAATAATTCACCAAAAATAAAAATTTCATGAAAATCAAACCATTTGAAATCTTCCAAAATATTATATCTAATACGCTATCCGTAAATTTGTGACCATTCCAACATATATTTTATCAAAAATATCAAAATACTATTATATATATATATATATATGTATATCTTTTTGGACACGAAAATATTTATCTTCAATTTTCATCACAGGTCAGATACACCATACACATATCACTTCACTTGTCTAGTTTCACGTTGCTAGAGAATCATCAACGAACACCCTAACAAGAGTACTGAACTTGTTTTATTATCACACTAAATAAGTAACAATAAAAAAAGATTTAGCCACTCAATACACGATAAATATCATGACAGTTCAATTTTAAAGAGATGTTTCTTGTTTGTTCTCCCATTTTCTTTATATTTCGCATCATTTTTTTGGTTGAAAAATCACCGAAGAGAATTCTGTTAATTATGCTCTTCCAACATTTGCATTTGTGAGCTCTCAAAGGTGTTCTCATAAATTAAGATAGATCAAATAAATAAAAAAATAAGAAAAGGTAGGAAAGAGACGAGGAGAGTGTTCTCATTAGCATTATTAAGAGTTTGAGAACACTATTAAGCCATACTACTAAGAGTATGAGAACACTACTTAGCCACATATGACATACTTCCTCCATCCCAAAATAAACGAGTTTTAAGATTTTTACACGTTGACAAAAGAAAAAATCAAGAAACTATAAACTTTTATTTCATCTTTCTCGTTTGCCTAAAAACAACAATGATTAAAGTAATTTCAACCAATAAACAATTATACTCAAAATATAAATAATTAAAAATATCAAAATACATTTAATTTTTATCTAGAAACTTGAAAAGATCACTTAAAATGAGACAAAAAAATTTCTCTAAAACTTCACTTAAAGTGAGACAAGAAGAGTATCACTTATTCTTTAATGGCTATTTAAAAATATTATTTGAGAACACTATTAGAGTTTATACCATTGTTGATGCTCTTAGACCATCTCCACTGGTTCAGTCTATTTTTCACATTAAAATAGAGCAACTTTATAATAGAGTTGAGTTATACTCTAATAATACTATATTTTAGAGTGATAAATAGATTGATGAACAAAGAAAAAAATTATTCTATATATAGAATAAACTCATTATTTATTCTATTATAGAATGAAAAATAAAATATTATTGGAGTATTTTTATTTTAAACTCTATTTTAAAATAGAAAATAGAATGAGGTTGAAGATGCTCTTTAGATTCTGGCCGGCTGTAAAAAATTTACAATGGTTGGAGATGGATCTTATTTTCTTCTTCTTTTGACAAAAATAAAAGATATATAGTGCCATGAAGTAAGGATATGAGTACTTATAATGTTGTTTTGTGATGATAAATTAAGTTCACAAATTTTGTTTACGGTATTAGATTGCTTACCTAAAAATCACATTTAAAATGTGAAGTACTTAAGTTCGGTCGTCTTAAATAGTTAGGCAGGCGTGGCTGTATGCCTGTATACATTCATGCATTAACTATTATAATAGTTCTGGTAAACATAATTATAACCGTGTCTACCACAGTTTGTGTTGTGTATTCGTCAAAAGACTGTCGACAGACCAATACTATAATTATAATATGGATGCAACAATAGATCTTTGAATTTAATTTCACATTATCTCCATATTTATTAGTTGCAAGCAACCTGCAACTTGACAAACTTTAGAATAATGGCACGAGTCTAAGCGTTACTGCGTATGTCTGAAACATTAATCATGTAAAGTTTGAAGACGTAGCAGCAAAATTATAATCGAAAAGAAAAAGGTTTGGAGAAGAAACTTCTCGCATACCTTGAACGTATTTTATAATATTATCTAACTATATAACTATTCAGCTACATCCCTGTCCAGCCATGCCATCCAAAGTCTTGTTCATTCAAACTTGTCAGCTTCGTTTTCACCCGCTGCTAAGTTTGCGGGAGAGTATTAGAGCCCAACAGAAGAAACTTAATGCAATCTTCAGAAGTCCAAAGATGTGATAACAAGTTCAAGAGTTTAGAATTATAGAGTTTCATATAAATATGACCGTAATGAGAATGTGTTTGGTAACCTTGCTGCTCCATTAAACATTTTAAGAAATCAAATGTTTACTGTTCTTGTAGATAAACATTAAAGCTTTCTCTCTTCTTTTTACTTTCCTGCATAATAAAGCTTTCTTATAAGCTATTTCTATGTTCATTAATAAGCTTTTTGAGCATCTAATCTCCTTTGTTTGAGATTGTTATCAATATCTACTCACCAAAAGATCTACCCTGAGTGTTAATTCTTGGGCTGATCTGATGCAAAATAATGTATTGAGCTTCTGAACAAGCTATAGGTCTGTTATAGGTAGGTTCTTTTCTTTTTGTTCAACGTCTTTTAGAGGCTCAAACATCATTACTTCATTTATTATGTATTTTGCTTTCGAAGCCCACTACTAATCAACTTTTAAACCATGTGGTAAGCTTTGTTAATAATAGACAACGATGAGGTCTGTGTTTCAGAAAAAAAAATAACGATGAGGTTTTGATAGATAGATAGTATTTATTTCTGAGCTGCGGTACAAAATAAATGACTCAAGGTTGAGTTTAATCCCTTATATATTATTTGCCAAGTGATTTTGCCACATGTCTTCTCCAGAATCAGTTTTA